>OX123192.2:18252607-18291544 GCA_944739405.2 Euclidia mi | reverse complement strand
CGGTCATGGTTACGGCGGGGTTGGGGGTGCGAAGAATCCCCGGGTTACGATAGGCCGCCACCCTGAGAAACTAAAGCTGACCCTGGCTACGTACAACGGACGGACGCTGCGACTTGATGAGCATCTTCTTCAGCTGGAGCAAGAACTGAGGTACATAAGATGGCACGTTTTAGGTCTGTGTGAAGTCCGAAGAGCGGGGCAGGACACCATAACCTTGGAGTCGGGCCATCTTCTGTACTTCAGAGAAGGAGACCAACTTTCCCAAGGTGGCGTCGGGTTTCTGGTCCATCGATCCTTAGCTGACAGCATTGTTGAAATGTCTAGTGTGTCAACAAGGGTTGCATACCTCGTATTGAAATTAACCAAGAGATACACTCTCAAGGTTATTCAGGTTTATGCACCGACTTCAGCACACTCGGACGAAGATGTAGAATTATTCTACGAGGATATCTCCAAGGCTCTTCACAACACCCCCAGAGCCCACTACAATGTTGTAATGGGGGACTTTAACGCCAAAGTGGGAGTACAGACCAGTGGCGAATCTTCAATAGGTCAATAATGGTTACGGCAGCAGGAACGATAGAGGGCAAATTCTTGTCAACTTTCTCGAAAGAGAGGGCCTGTTTATGATGAACTCGTTTTTCAAAAAGCAGCCCCAAAGAAAGTGGACCTGGCGGAGCCCCGATAACAAAACCAAGAATGAGATTGATCTCATCCTGTCGGATAAGAGGCGCATGTTCAGGGATGTCACTGTGGTCGCAAGATTCAACACTGGAAGCGACCACCGACTTGTTCGGGGCACCCTGAACATTGACTACAAGCGCGAAAGAGTCCGCATGATGAAGTCCAGGCTCCAACCAAACCAGCTGCAAATTGCCACAGGCTCCAAAAAATTCCAATTAAACCTGGAAAACAGATTCGCCATCTTAGAAACCACCGACTGCGTTGACCAGAAGCTCGACCAAGTGGTGAGCACGCTAAGAGAAGAGGGCGAAAAATTCTGTAAAATGAAGCGTTCTGGTAAGGGGTCAAAGCTTTTGAGAGAGACTCTGGAGCTTATGAGGAAGCGCCGTCAAAATCCCCCGTCAGCCTTATCAGAACAACGGGCTCTTAATAAAAATATAAATAAGCTGGTACGACGCGACCTTCGAGCTTTTAACACATTTTTAATTGAAAAAAATGTGCATCATGCCTTTACAATTATTTTCTTTATTACCAATTCCGGAGATATAACCGTTACATTTCTGTCGAGGTAATTTCAACAACTGAGCTGCGCTTTCTCTTATGATTGAAGTTTGAGAGCCTTGGTCTAAAAGGAGTCTCATCCTGTGGGATGATCCGTCAGCCGCTTGTACGTTGACGATCGCAGTAGCAAGCAAAATTTGCGAAGGATGATTTTGTAGGGACGCGACAGTGTTACTTTCTTGTTGCTGGGATGAACATTTCGTAACGACGTTAGCATTTGACCCAGATCGGGATGCATCCGAAGCCGTCATTCTTGACACAAAAGATTCATGTAACAGAGTGTTATGATCTTTGTTGCATTCCTTTTACTTTACCTCGGACAGAAATTTTTTACCTTCATGATAATGTAAACAGTTGACACAAAGGTTCAAATTAGCAACTGCATTTCTTCGTGCATAAGGTTGCATTTTCAATAATTTTTGGCACGTATGAATACGGTGATTATTCGTATTACAAATTGGACACAGCTTGCGTTTTTAGTGACCGATGTTATTGGACTTTGACGATTGCGAAAAGACCTGATTTGTAGAATACGTACTTTTGTGCATGTTATAATTACGTTTAAATTTATTATTAAAATATTTAGAAGATGAAGATTGATTTTGACCATTATTATCACGGGATGAAGATGCTTTCTGCATAGAATTTTCTACTTTCTTACGCGAAGATTCCAACGTCATAAACTTCGTTTCTAAGAAACAGAGAAAATCATCCAACACGGGCAGGTCTCTTGGAGATTTTAGAGATTGAAGATAATCGTCAAAGGTGTCTGAGTCTAATGTTTGAGATAATATACATACGAGAAAGGGGTCCCACGAGGATACATCGACTCCTAGGTTTTTGATAGCATTTACGCTCTCGTATGTAGTATCATGGATGCGTTTCAGATGATTAGATGATTATTGTTGATTTACAGGAATATTCATGAGATTATTGAAGTGAGATGTAAAGATCACTCGCTTATTGTCGTAGCGATGGTTGAGGATATTCCCATAAACATGATAATTATCAGAGCTAATGGGAAGATGCTGAATCAATTTCTCGGGCTCGCCTCTAATCTTACTTTTAAGGAACTGCATTTTTTGCGCATTTGATAAAGATGGATTGTTATGCACCGTCTCCGTAAAATGATCCTTAAACGAAACCCATTTATTATAATTTCAGTCAAAGGTGGCAATCTCAATTTTAGGGGTAGACTTTTCAATATGAGCAACGGACCACATCTTCTTATTAATATCTCTCTTAATCTTATTATAATGTTTCTCGTTGTGAGTAAATTGCTCTTCGTACTGACTGTTTGAACCACCTAATTCATTGTCTAGTTTCCAATGTAAGGAATCTATAGCAGTCCAACGTACTTCTAACGTATTTAATATGTCTTCAAACTCCCACTTTTCCGAAACAAGATCGAGGTCGATATTTGACGCAGTTCTCAAAAACGCCTTGAAGTTGGTAGCTTGTTGCCTAAAGAGATCATCGGATTAGGTTGAGGTCGAGGTTTCACTTATCGTGACGTTGTGAGATGAGAGGGTTGGGGTTTGAGACTTAGAAGGTGCTACAAAAGTAGGAGGTTTCAACTCAGTTGGGGTATGCGGCCTACTAGGCTTGTAGTTTTCGATAGCAGTTTTAATATTACTATACTTCTGCTTAAGCAAATCGTATTGATTTGTACTAAAATACGAATGGGATTGATCACCAAAAGATAAAAGATTCATGTGATTGTTGTGAAACTCTGTAAAGTATTGTTCTAGAGTATCCAATCTACGACGTAAATAGTCTGACGTCTTTCTATCCGCTGCATCTTTCTTGAAGTTAGCGTAGAGCCTATCTACGGCTTCAATGACTTGCTGTTGAGTAGCTAAAATGTCTTCCATTTTCGCCATTATTAAGATTATAAAAGAGACCTTACTTGAGATATAAGACTCCTCCGGGATAACAGGTGATGCAGCTACTTTCTTCTTACCAGGGCTGCCAGAATATACGTAGGGTAACCTTGCGTTTCTGGGATAACGCGAAGCAAGCACGAGGTGAGGTGATGTGGCGCTCTGTCTTGCGCCGGGGTCAGATGATACGACAGTGGCACCTTTCCGGGATGCCGCGGTCAATTAGGATCAACGAGATGTGAACTAAGTACACACACGCGGTTACACGTACACGAACTGTAGTCCAAAGTGCGGTTCTTACGTTTCGCGAGACACGTACCTACAGCACAGTTTATAAGCACACGCGTAAGGGTCCCGACGCAACGCAACCTTGTCGAAGGACCAATGTTTCTGGATGGGGTTGAGATAAAGATAAACTAGGATAAAAGATTAAAAGATCACTGTATTTTAGTACTATAAAAAGGGTGAATTAACCCTTAAATGGTATCGGGGTCAAAAATGACCCCAAAGCTTCATATTTTTAATCACACCTTTTCAGTAAAAGCACCTACACTCTTGCGCATCGGGGTTATCTCATTACGCCGTGGAGTGCGGTGGGTAACGGACGCGCGTCACTTATACAAAAACGAATACAAAATGTTTTCTTGTATTCTTTTTTCTTTTTATATATAAATAAGAATACCTAAAGTAGAGTCTTGTCAAATAAGAAGATACTACCTGTTTTATTTATTAAGTATGTGATATCTTGTTAAAACATGATACAAATTAATAAAACATTACATTGTAAGTCCTTTTTTCCATAATAAAAATTATAATGTACAGTTGTATCATTTTATATTACTGTGTACTAATATCTGGGGTCAATTTTGACCCCTATACCACTTACGTTGCCTTTTTTAGCGAAACCAGCTAAGGGTTAAAACTAAAAGGATGAGAATGAGTCGCACTCGGTATGATGACAAATTGCGTACTAAATTGATATAATACAAACGATCGAGGCGTACGTCGCGTTGGCGCAAGTATGCTGACTCGACTTATGTCTGACCTATTGTACGGTGATTGACCCGTACAAAACCCTTTCGCATTTATCATATTAGTACAGAAAATCGTTTCAGCCATTTAAGCGTAGTATATAATTACTTTATTTATTTATAGACTCACGCCTGTATCCCCAAAGGGGTAGGCAGAGGTGTAATATTACACCCACATTTCGCCATGAATTTTTATGTATATAATTATAAGGTTATTTATGCGAACCATGTAATCACCGTGCACACTATCACAATACGTATGACGTGACAGTACTGACACATATACGATAGCACATGCGCAGCATTCAATTTTATTATTACAGCGCATGCGTTCTTACTTCCAAGAAGTAAATTTGTGCCGTTAAAACTTTTACAACCCCCTTCTACAATCCCTCCAAGTTTAATTTTTGCAACTTACAATGTCCATCTCCATGGTCCATTATATCTCTATATTAAATTTCAACACAATCGGTTTAGCCGTTTTAGCTTGAAAACGGAACATACATACATACACATTTTCGAATTTATAATTTTATATAGTAGGGACGAAGTTAATCCCTTAAATTTTTCAAAAGGTTTCATACAAATATTGACTCCCTTTTTTATCTCCATATGGTAGGAATTTATAAAGATTTCATAAGTGTTTACTAACACGATTTGAGAAACTATATATACCAAGTTTGAAGTAAATCCATTGAAGAAATAAAAAGTTTCATACAAACTCTGACAAACTGTTTTACCCCTTTAGGGGAGATATTTCCAAAAATCCTCACTGAGTGCGCCTCTAAAATTCTCAAGTAATATACATGCCAAATTTCACCTACTTGCGCCCAGTAGTTTCAGCTGTAGCGTGTCTGTCAGTCAGTCAGTAACGCAAGGATTCATTATATTATTATACAGATTAAAGTGATTCCATTGAAAAATAAAGGGTTTTACACAAACTCTGACTCCTTTCTCTACCATCTTAGGTAAAGAATGTTCAAAATAAATGTCTTTGGGTTGGTTAACGTCATTTGTGGATCCAATCTACAAAGTATGAAGTTAATCCCTTAAAGTATTAAAAGGGTTTCATTCAAACTCTGACTCGCCTTTTTAGCCACTTAGGGTAAGCATTTCCAAAACGAATTTTGTTTGAGGAACCAATATACAAAGTTTGAAGTTCATCCATTGAAGGTATAAAAAGTTTCATACAGACTTTGACAACCTGTTTAACCCTCTTAGGGGAGGAATTTCCAAAAATCCTCTATCAGTGTGCCCCTACACAACTCAAGAAACATACATGCCAAATTTAACCTACTCGAGCTAAGTAGTTTTGGCTGTAGCGTATCTGTCAGTCGGTCAGTAACGCAAGAATTTTATATACCTATATACATTAGTTTTTTCTTACACTTAACGTTCTACCTGCGGTTACGGCAAGATTATTGGCGTTTTAAAGAAATCAATTTTTGGTTTCTTTTAGAAAAAGTAAAACGAAGTAGAAAAATCGTTTAGGCCGTTCAAGTCCATGGTAAATCTGGAAGATTTAACTGCAATGTGTTTGTACCTCCAAAACGACGACGATTACATTTTACTAAAGAATCTGATAACGGTAAGTGATGTGCAAAAAAATCACAGTTAAGACCTGTTCGGTTAGAAGTGTACGTGGACCAAAATGCCCAACATTTACTTTTGAAACGTTTGGCATATAACTTTATATCTGCGAACACTACTCATGATTCTCCAGGCGTTATCCCAGTTACAACCTGGGGTCAGTTTACTAGTCTTATCAGATTTGACTGAATATAGCTTTTCCTCGGAGCAACTGCCTGTTTGACCTCCGAAACCTAAAGGCATAGCGATATTCCATGGTTTAGACTAGTGTCAGGTTATTAAGAGTTACTGATTCTTTATAAAGACTGTCAAAGATCTTTTTGATAACCTGGACCGACAGCTTAACGTACTCTCGAGGCACGGGACAAGCGATAATTAACCATTCAATTCGCATATAGCACTGAAAAGTCAGTGGGGCGCGCCGCGCCGTGGATTCGAACCCGATAGCCTCTGCATGGCTGTCTGTTGGTATCTCCACTAGGCTATCGTTGCCTTTTAAATACGTAAACACAACCAAAAGCTTCCAAGCATATTGAAAAAGAAACATCACTTACTCTCTTTACAAAAACAGATAAAATACCTATATTTGAAGGAGTAAAAAAATACATATTAAAAAAATAATAAGAAAAAAAACAAAACGAAAATGAAAACTTAAAAATTGCAACAAAAATCTTAACAAGGTATTTAGTTTCCTTTTTAAAAAAAGAGAACCGCCTTCAAAAAATCGACCCACTGAAAAGTACGAAATAATTTTTACATACGCTACCCCTAATCCTCTCAAATTTCCTTTCGAATTTCTCCCAAAAACTATTTATTCAATTAAACTAAATACTTAGTTTTTGAAGTCGGTGCCAAACCAAATCCCTCTAAAAGCCTATTGTTTGGTGTCATCCTTTCCAAACCAGCGCATTTAATCTACGCAGCCCAAAATAGCTAAGAAGTATAATTATTTTATAATAAAGCATTTATTTCATACTTTTTATATTTATTTATTTATTTATCTTTGGAAAACCAACAGCACATAAAAATAGTATAAAACAAACACAGTATGATGCAAATGGCCACTTACAGGTTTTCACGATTAAATAATAGTTTAAACAAACAGTAAGTGAAAATTTTGGATTTTATAACGTTATTGATATGTTGAAAAACACATATTAACTAAGTATTATGTTTTGTGAAAAAATTATATATTTTATATATTTGTTGCTTTTAAGAGTATACCGGTAGATTATTTTAAATTTTATTTGTTCAGATAATTTTTGAGGCTTTATTGATTTGATACATTCGTCGTATTATTTTCTCTGTTTGCCAGTATTCTTTTTTGTTTATGTTGGTTTGGCACCGACTTCAAAAACTAAGTATTTAGTTTAATTGAATAAATAGTTTTTGGGAGAAATTCGAAAGGAAATTTGAGAGGATTAGGGGTAGCGTATGTAAAAATTATTTCGTACTTTTCAGTGGGTCGATTTTTTGAAGGCGGTTCTCTTTTTTTAAAAAGGAAACTAAATACCTTGTTAAGATTTTTGTTGCAATTTTTAAGTTTTCATTTTCGTTTTGTTTTTTTTTCTTATTATTTTATTTCATACTTTTTAGTGTTAGGTACTTAGTTCGTTTACTTCAGGTTTTGTGTTAACTACTGTTTTATTTATTTCATACTTTTTAGTGATAGGTACTCCATTTACTTTAAGTTTTGGGCTAATTAATAGTTTGTTTATAGTTAGATTCTTCAATTATTTTAGTGATAAGTTTTCTGCTAGTATCAGTCTGTAATCATGACTTTAACATAGGTACCTTCTTTTATTTTGTGTGCCTATGGGTTTAGGCTTGATGCTGCAAGAGAGAGATGAGTCTAGGGAATCAGCTACATACGGAAGGACGCCCTCCGCAAAGGCTGCTCCGGCTGATCCAAACAAATGCGGCGGACTTGTACATACTAATGAATTGGCTGTGAGCTCTAGTATTATGCTCCGAAAAAATATGCTAATAACGGATAGCTTAGCGAACGGGGCAATGGGTGTTTCTAAAGGAATTAAATGGCCGGCACTAAGAAGAAATCAACTTGAAATAGCTGAACTGCCTGATGCTATTTTGATATTATTTGATGACCCATCAATAGCATAGCGTCTTAAAGATGATGATGGATACATTTCCATAGCTACAGTGGCAGCGACCTATCAAGGCAATCGCGGTTATGGTGATATCGAGAGACGGATGGTGCCAGTCATATTGAGTTGGGCTGTGACGGTACACAAAGTTGACGGTACACTTAGTTCCGCAGTAATCGACCTAGGGCCTAATATCTTTGCTGAAGGCCAATGCTATGTTGCCTTGAGTTGGGTCAAATCCCTAAAAGGCATGGCTTTAAGTGATATTGACTCGAACAAATTACTCAACCATCCCCACGACAACAAAGCCTTATCCGAAATGAAAAGAATGAGAAATATGCTCTCGCATTAGATTCTTTCACCAACTTTCTTTGTTTTTTGTTAATCGCAGAGACATAGACACGTATACACGTACACCCGTACATACGCGCGTGCGCGCACACACACGTACACACGTACAAACACACACACATAAAACATACAAACATACTTACTATGAACCAATATATGTATACGGGTCAAACGGAAAACCTTCTTTTTTTGAAGTCGGTTAAAATACTAAAACTTTCTCCTAACTGTAACCAATACCTTTTCTGAAAACTGCATAAAAATCGGTTCAGCCAAACTCGAGTTAATCGTGGGCAAACTTCGGGTCAAACTGAGAACCTTCTTTTTTTGAAGTCGGTTAAGGGCCTAAAAACTTCTCTTAAGTGTAACAAATACTTTTTTCTGAAAACTGCATAAAAATCGGTTCATCCAAACTCGAGTTAATCGTGGGCAAACTTAAATATATACGGGTCAAACTTAGAACCTTCTTTTTTTGAAGTCGGTTAAGAGCCTAAAACCTTCTCCTAAGTGTAACAAATACTTTTCTCAAAACCGCATCAAAATCGGTTCAGCCAAACGCGAGATAATCGCGGACAAACAAACATACATACATACATACATACAGGTCAAACTGAGAACCTCCTTTTTTTTGAAGTCGGTTAAAAAGGAGTAAAAATTACTGTTAATAATTATCAGAGTTCGTTTTAGTTGATTGAATCAGGCGTTACTTGACGGAACTCCATTGTAACCTAATGGAAGGAAAGAGGAACCCACCACGCACCCTCGGATTGCCCACCCCAACTATTGCAATAGAAAAAGGTTGACAATACCGAACTCCTCTGAAGACAAAGGATAAGGGATAGATGGAATAATGCGGAAATGGGTTCCAGGAAAATACCTGACGTGCAGTATCCCGCTCTATGCGCCGACTATGCTTCGACACGTGTTTCGCCTCTCCACGAGGCATCCTCAGGACCGATGGGCAACGACTGAGCGCTGTTCTACCGTGTGCATGTCTTTTATGTGATCGTACTTTCTAATTTCATCCGTCGCTCGACTGGTGTGCGTCATTATCTCGGTATGCGAACAAATTGAGCAGAGGGGACCCGTTGAAGTTAGTTTGCCCGTTCAGTAATGTATTTTTGTCTCGTTTTAATATCTCTAATAATTGTTCCAATACGCACATTCTGAAACCTTTTTGGCACGTGTGTATGACGTCAAAAGAATGTCCGCTATTTAAACTGTGACCTGTGTGGAGTAAATGCTCTGCAAAATGAGGCTTTTCAGGCTGGATGTTTCTATATGCCGCTAAGTGCTCTTTATATCGCAGCTCAAAACTTCTACTCGTTTGTCCTATGTACTTGCTTTGGCATTGGTCGCACGATAAACAGTAAATACCGGACTTTTTGTTTTTACATACTTTATCTTTACCACTACACAGAAACTTTAGCGTCTTATACGGTTTATAGGCCGATCTTATACCGTTTCTTCTCAGTATACGCGCCATACGTTCAGTTATGCTGCCGAAATAGGTAAGCACAGCAGTGTTCTTCACGGGATCTTTTATGGACGGATATAAAAGTGACTTGGCCAAACTATGTTGTTTCCCTCGAATCAATTTATCAATTAAACGTTTACTATACCCATTCACTTGAGCTATATGATAAATAGTATTTAAAATTTTATTATATGATTCTAGACTCAGTGACACATATAATAATCTATGAATCATACTATGGAATGCTGCTAATTTGTGTTGTGATGGATGACAGGACGAAGCTGGTATTGTAGTATCTATATACATCAGTTTGCGAAAATTGTCAAACAAGTGACAGGTACCCTCCCTTTTGATAGTCAAATCTAAGAAGTTGATCGAGTTGTTTTGTTCCATTTCTAATTTAAACTTAACCTTGGGGTGTAAACTATTAATTCTTCTAAGGAAACAGTGCAGCTGACGTTCGGTGCCCTTCCAAGCTTGCAAAATATCGTCCACGTATCTATAATAATATAATATGTTTTGTTCTTTCACCAAATGTTCGTGTTCGTAGTTATTCATGAATATATCTGCTAACAGCCAAACCTTCTTTCTGTAAGTAGTATTTGCTGTCGAATTGAAAATAATTCTGTCTACTGCATAACTCGGTTAACTTTAAAATGTCGTTAATCTGTCCCGCGTGTATTTTATTCCTTGCCAACATACTTTTAATTATAACGAGGCATTCTTTATAAGGCACGTTAGTGAATAAGCTTTCTACATCCAAAGAAACCAGTTTTATGTTGTTAGGTAGACATAATTATGTGTTTAATTTTGCTAATTAAATCGTAACTATTTTTCAGGCTGTATTTTGCGGCGAAGGATGTCTTCTTTAATCAAACCATTTAAATATTTTGCTAACTTATATGCAGGAGCGTTGACATATGAAACCACTGGACGAATGGGCACCTGATCCTTATGTATCTTTGACGAACCACGTAACAGAGGATACTGAGGGTTCACCGGTATAATACTTTTCGCTTAATACGAGTCTGGTGGAAAAAAGGTAATTACTTGATTTTATACTGAGTTTTAGTTCTGCATGAAATCGTTAGGTGGGATCGTAAGGCAGGCGCTGGAAATCGTCTGTGCATATTACATCCTGAACTTTGCTGTTATATTGGAGTTGAGTCATTATTACTACAGTATTGCCTTTATCCGTTTTATTCACCACCAAATCATTTTGCTGAATCTTATTTTGTATAAATTTATATATTTTCAAATCGCAGTTGTTGAAGTTGGTAGATTTGTATGTTTTCAAATGATGGGCAGCTAAACTCTTGACTATATTATCTTTTTTGTTTCTGGTAATAGCTAGTTCTGCATCCACCGCCAATGTTTCCAAGGAATTTTAACCCCTTCTCCAAAAGTGAATTCTCGTCACATGTGAAAGTGGTGTTCGATAATTTTTTTATTCTAGGATAAAATTGATGGTGACAAGCAGTGTTTCCAGTATAGTCTGATGGTGTAGATATTTTTTCTAACAATAATTCTTGTAACTTCCTGCTTTGAATGAAATACTTCTCATGAGCTACAGTTGATGCTAATTCTCTAGCTTTTTGGTCTAATAAATCGAACTCAACATTGTGCAAATTAAATGAAAGCTCTAAGTGGATTATTTTTAAATGAAGTTTTATGTTATCACGGACCGTGAACCAACGCCTTGCCTCTTCCCCGAACCAAATTTTTGAGCCTTCTGTATCGCTATGTTGACAGCCCGGGTGCGCGTATTGGAACGAATAGCAATATAATTTGGAATAACGTTGTAATATTTACATTTATGATTAAACCACACGTATTGACATGCGACACGGTGTTGCTTCGTAAGTTTGATGTATAATTTCGCCTGTACAGCTATGCTTGCTGACTTGATATAGTTGATTGAATCAGGCGTTACTTGGCGGAACTCCATTGTAACCTAATGGAAGGAAAGAGGAAAATATTGCAATAGAAAAAAGTTGACAATGCCGAACTCCTCTGCGATATAAAGAACACTTAGCGGAATATAGAAACATCCAGCCTGAAAAGTCTCATTTTGCATAGCATTTACTCCACACGGGTTACAGTTTAAATAGCGGACATTCTTTTGACGTCATACACACGAGCCAAAAAGGTTTCAGAATGTGCGTATTGGAACAATTAGGGATATTAAAACGAGACAAACATACATTACTGAATGAGCAAACTAGCTTCAACGGGAGCCTCTGCCCAATTTGTTCGCATACCGTGATAATGACGCACACCAGTCGGGCGACGGAGGAAATTAGAAAGTACGAGCACATAAAAGACATGCACACGGTAGAACAGCGCTCAGTCGTTGCCCATCGGCCCTGAGGATGCCTCGTGGAGAGGCGAAACACGTGTCGAAGCATTGTCGGCGCATTGAGCGGGATACTGCACGTCAGGTATTTTCCTGGAGCCCGTTTCCGCATTATTCCATCTATCCCTTATCCTTTGTCTTAAGAGGAGTTCGGTATTGTCCACCATTTTCTATTGCAATAGTTGGGGTGGGCAATCCGAGGGTGCGTGGTGGGTACCTCTTTCCTTCCATTAGGTTATTTTTTAATTTGTAAGTAGTTATTGATTTTGGAATGTTTTACATTGAAACGGACCGACTGCGCTACCATCGCAGTGTCAAATCTATATTCATAATTTCGTCAAGGGGTAAGGTAGACTCGATCGAAACCTTACCTGAATAATAAAACATTAAGAAATAAAGATTTCGAGTCGACAACATATATCCGCAAAATTTGGATTATCGAGTATTTTGTTAAATTCTAATGGTTTTGACAGACAAATCACAAATCGCAGTCGCCATATTGGCCACTCTAGCGAAACGTCACTTATATCCAATTTTTATACCGGATAACATTTTGAGTACTTCTAAGTCTTAATACTAAGTAGTTTGTATGTGTAAATACTTTTTGCAGTTGTATTTCTTAAACACTTAAAACGACAATTATAAAAGTATCCGCCCAATAAATGAAATGGTGTTACCCCGAACTAGAGAACACCGAATTTACTTGAGTGAAGCCGCGGGCAAAAGCTAGTAATTGTATAGTCTCTAAAATATACAGCAAAAAATATTCACTTTGTGATTCCGACACATTTTTTATTTAGAAGAGATGGTAAGTTGTTTACAAGAGATGGTAAGAGTGAAGAAGATATTGAAAGAAGAGTTAATGCAGGAAATAGAGTGAATGGAGCTCTGAAGGCGTTTATGAATAGACAAAACGTTTCCAAAAAGGCACGTTTGGCTGTGCATAGAGGGGTATTAGTGCCTACCCTTATGTACGGTAGTGAAAGTTGGATATGGCAGAAGAGATTTGAAAGTAGAATAAATGCTGTAGAAATGAGAGCACTGAGAAGTATGTGTGGTGTATCTTTGACCTACAGAGTAAAGAGTTGTGTGATAAGAGAGTGTTGTGGGGTAAAAGAAGATGTAGTGACAAGCAAAATCAGTAGACCGCTACATGAAACATGTATCTCTGATTAAAAGATATACGATTATGACTCTTCATAGTATTCATGTTTGTCAATCTCTTTATACATACATACATACATAGACTCACGCCTGTTTCCCGGAGGGGTAGGCAGAGACTACTGAACGCCATTTGCAATGATCCTGACATATTTCTCTTGCTTCATTCACGCCCATCAGATTCCTCATGCATGCTCTTCTGTTTAGGGTACTTCTCACCTGTCCTGTTTTTAGGATGTCTCCAATCTGGTCAGAGAACGTCCGCCTAGGTCTTCCCCTTCATCTTGTCCCTTCCACACTTGCCTTATATATCCGCTTGGTCAGTCTTTCGTCATCCATCCTCTCAACGTGCCCTAAACCATCTTAGCATACCTTTCTCGATGCTTGTCACTACATCTTCTTTTACCCCACAACACTCTTTTATTACACAATTCTTTACTGTGTCAGTCAGAGAGACACCACACATACTTCTCAGTGCTCTCATTTCTACAGCATTTATTCTACTGTCATGACTCTTCTACCATACCCAACTATCACTACCATACATAAAATAGGTACTAGCACCCCTCCATGCACAGCCAAACGTGCCTTTTTGGACACGTTTTGGCTATTCATAAACGCCTTCAGAGCTCCATTCACTCTATTACTTGCATTAACTCTATTTCTTGCATCAACGGCGATGCTACACATCCCTGTCTAACACCTGTGTTGATGGTAAACCAGTCAGTGTATGCCCCGTTTATCCTCACACCAGCTCTAGAATCCTCATAAAGGGATTTCAGAGCTCGAGTGAGGCTGCTGTTCACCCCATACATCGACATTACCGACCACATTTCATTCCTCACCACTTTATCGTAAGCCTTTTCCAAATCCACGAATGCGCAGTAGGCCTTTCGACCTTTGGCCAAAAATTTCTCGGCTATGCATCGCAAGGAAAAGACTTGATCCGTACACCCCATACCCTTTCGGAATCCCGCTTGTACATCCCATATTTTCTTGTCGGTTACTTTCATAACTCTTTCAATCAGTACCTTCGCATACAATTTGCCAACAATGCTGAGAAGCCTCTATAGTTTTTGCACTCTTGTTGCCTGCCTTTTCCTTTATAAAGAGGCACAACTACTGCTACTACTCTTTATAATGGTTTTAAAATTCAGATTTTTAGCCAACTACGGGGAAGTCAAAAATAAAGGTAATGTTTTTGTTAAGCGTGTCTCAACTCATTGAGACGAATATCGAATCGAAAAAAAATAAAGAACAAAAAATTTTTAATCACATTATTATGATTTGAATAAATAATGTAAATGTCTTAAGTAATTAACGGCTGAGTTAGTCAATGTATCAGTAAATTACGAAAGAATTGCCTTATTTCGAATACATAGAGAGAAGACAAAAAGCCCAATATATTATTCAAATCTCTTGTAATCCTTCGTACCATTCCTTTTCATTCAAACAGATCCCAATTTACATTTCCTTACATCAGAATAAAACTGTACCTCGACCAAACGGGGAATACTAACGTTTTCAGGCTCTACTTCTGTCTGGGATTGTAAATGGATTAACGGATTAGATAAGTCCAATTCGATTGTACTGGTCAATGGCGCAAAGTTTCCTGTGCCAAGTAAATTTGTTTAGGCCATGGCCAATTTAAACTTAACAGCCGATGGGGTTTAAAGGGTTCAAATTATCTATTCGTTAACACGTTTTTTTAGTAAATTTTGGATTATTGGCTATTCAGTAGATATCTCTTGAGTAAGGAAGTGAGCCGAGGATTTATTTGATATCGTTTTGATGATTGTGCTTCATTGGGTTTCGATCTGCAGAGTGCAAGTGCCAGGTGATGTTTTAAAGGTTGAATAATTTTGTAGGCCATGGATTTCTATTACTTATTTGGACGTTATGTGTTTATTTGAATGTGACTGCAGTGAGGATGATATTGCCAGCTTTGCCTAAATAAGCCTTATGCATCACAACCGCCACAGCCGTTTATTTTTGTTTCTAAGTGGTACTAGCTCAATCTTTTAGCAAGTTATTCTTAGAGCTAATAAATTAAATGTAGTCAGGTGCTACTTCGCATTATATATTTAGTCTAAAAATCTGACCTATTTTCTGCTAGTTCACATTTTACAGATGGATAAATGAACTTTGGTAAGTGAAACTATAATAAGTTTAGTAACGAAGCTCGATGCATAACATAAACGGTACTTAGAGAAAACTTATTAGGTACATCTGATTAACAACCTTTCTTAATTTTTTTTTTTTTTTTTTTTATTTGGGACTACAAACAATTACACTGATAGCTTACAAGTTAACTTAAATATAAGGCTTTTCTTACAGTGCAATCAGCTTCGTTGTCCGCAAAATAATATAAATTAAATTACCTACTTATTACAAAATTTTACAATAGATATATTTTAATACAGTATATTGTATATCTACACAGACATTATAATTATCATTATCAGGACTAAGGAGACAAGAGCAATTTAGTGATTTGATTTTTGAACCTTATAGGAGAGCATGCGAATATATCTAATTCATTATTTTGAGCAGAAATATTGTATGAGTGCATTATTCTACGTAAGGGGCATCGCTCACCTGCATTTGTTTTACAATTCTTTGGAGCAAACAAACAGTGCTTACGAGTGCTTCTTACTAAAGTCGAACGATAGGGTATACGAATATATATTTGATTAACAAGTGCATTACAATTAAACTTATTATGGACGATATTATATAAAAGCATCATATCCAACAGCGCTCTTCTCTGCTTTAATGTTCTTAATGTCCGCAAAGGCCGTTTGTGCATGCACACATACAAATAGGCACATGAACACAGTGATATAAAATCAGCGCACCATTGTATCGATAGTTAGACTATTATATACATGTATTACCCGATGTATACATTATCTAATCCAGTTTTAGTCACCTGTTTGCTCGCGTCACGTGGCTTGTGATAAACAATGAACAACTCCTGAAATTAGCACGGTCAAACAAACAAACAAACAGAAAACTCTTCAGCTTTATATATTAGTATTAGATTAGCAACAGAGTATGGAATATCACTACAGACTACACGTTGCCATCATTTCCTTCTACATAACCGTTCCTATCAGTTTAATACATTACCTAATTCAGTTTTCGTCACCTGTCTGCGCGTATCACACGGCTGGTGGGACAACAACATTGAACACGTCACGGCCGCCTCGTCACATTGCGTGTCACATACGATGGATGTAAGGTAACTGTTCAACCGAGCTGATTGGCTGGTATTAGATGACTCCGTTTTTTGTTGAGGTTTCGATGAGAGATGAAACGTCACCGATATGTATAAATCATATTTAGCGCAATGTGAAAGTGTGTAAGGAATATGGTGAGATAAGGGATATTTGAGTATGAGGAAATTCTGGTGATAATCATACAAATAATTATAGCGCTAAAGTCAAAACAGATACGTTGGCAGAAGGTAGTTAAAATATCATTATTTTCTTTTTAAATGATTGACGATTGTTAGGCCAGACATTTTAATACAGAAAGTACCAACTGAATACTTTTAATATGTTAATAAAAGTTTGGATAAAAGCTTCTTAACACATTTTAATTACTTTTCACATTAAAGTTACCTTTAGCGTTTAAACACATATCATGCTAACTTTTTCTTTTAATAGGCACTTTAACAGTTCATTTCTCTACAAAACTGACCTAGCTATGAAACCTTCAAAAGCCTTTCAAAATGCAAAATAAAGACCCTTGTGTTGAGGTTTTAAAATAATATTTCTAGTAGAATAATAGTAAAGCGGTACTAAAATGAAGTAAAGTGAATGAAAATGAAGTCATAATTTATTTTGGAATATGAAAAAAAGACCAATTCAATATTTCAAGTAACGACTACTTCTGTATTTTATTCGTACTAAAACGAACCAATAATTTTGATGCTATTTAAAAAAAAAATACAAAGAAAATAAATGCTAAATTTCTTTATAGGGTCACAGAGAAAGTTATAACAAAATTATTTATGACTGTGATAAAAGTAGCATATTAGCGAAATCGTAAAATTATAATCTTCTGTTCCGTGCATTATTTTGTACCTACGCGATTTTGGCAATATTCTAGAACAAAAACTGATCAAAATAACGATTTCAATCACCCTAAGAGTTTTGCAAAACACTATTTATAACCTTGTATATAATATTAAAATTACACATACAATCAAGATGACAGAATATTTAATCATTAAATCAACTATATAATGATAGATGTCCCAGTACTCAAATTTTGCTCCAATTTCTCCAGCGCTCTCAATATGCAAAGATGGGACTATCTCGGATATTTCGATAAATTTTATTGTGCATTTGTTTTCTGCCCCCGGCGCGCCTTATTTTATGTTTGCGACATACTGAACGCATGATTTGTAAAGTGCGACGATATCGCAATATTTGGGCATTTTCTATGGGATTCACGAGGTTCTTGCCAGAATTATTTTTAGGTCAAGTTTATACTATACTTAAGTATAGTGCGTCATTGATATGCTTTCGGAGTAAGTCATAATCACAGTTAGGTATTCAATTTCAAAACTTATATATTTTTAGTGCTAGATATTTGTTTCAAATCGTAATGACAATTATAACAAATTCAGAATACCTCATGTAATGCCATTATGACAGGCCAGATTGTATCATCTGGTTGTAATTTTCAGTATTTATATAGTGTTTCTTAGTTTTTAAACTATTTAAATTTTTATTTCGTTTAAAGCAATTGAATAATTTGTTTGGTTCTGAGACATGAATAGTGTATTTAGGGTTCCGTACCTCGAAATGAAACACGGAACCCTTATAGGACCACTTTGTTGTCCGTCCGTCAGTCAAGACCCTTTTTTTCAGAAACACGTAGAGGTATCTAATTGAAATTTATATCAAATAGTCAAAAGTCTACTGTCCCATGAAGCTGTGAAAAAATCAAACTTCTAAGCCAACGCAATCAAAAGATACAGCCGTTAATGCTGCAAATTTCCGCAAATTTTCGAAACTCGCAAGGGAATCAAAACCCACCTGGATACTTCCCGTGAACTCTGAACTGAATCTTGAAATTTGGTACGAAACAATTACGATAACCGTTTTTTTAGTTACACCAAATAAAAATAATATTTGTATTAATTTCAAAGTTACTACTCCTTTCCTCATGAACGCGTAAAGTTATTAAATTGAAATTCATAACAAATATTCGCGTTTATAATACTTTTAAGCTGTAACAAAATCAAACTTCTATCTCAACGCAATAAAAAGGAACAGCAATTTTACTATATTTTCTAACTCGCAATGACTGGCAAGGTAATCAAAACCTACAGGGTACTTCCCGTAAACTCAGATTCTTGAAATTTGGTACAAACTAACGTCTTATAGCACTGATAAAGGAAAAATTGCAAAAACCGTAAATTTTTAGTTACATCATATAATAAATAAAAAAATAATAATTTTAAAGTTAATAGCCCTTTCCTTATGAATGCGTAGAGATATTAAATTGCAATTCATATCAAATACGCCTATAATATTTTTAAGATGTAACAAAATCAACCTTGTAAGTTGACGCAATCAAAAGATACAGCTGTTTATGGCGCGAATTCTCGCAAATTTTCGAAACTCACAAGGGAATCAAAACCTACATGATACTTCCCATGAACTCAGAATCTTGAAATTTAGCACCAAGTAACGTTTTACAGCACAGATAAAGGAAAAATTGCGAAAACAGTAAAAAGAAAAAAAAAAGAAAATTTTAAAGGTAGAGGTATAAAATTGAAATTCATATCAAATGCTCAAGTCAAAACTAAAGGGTACATGCAGTCGATCTAGAATCTTAAAATTTGCCATAAAGCAACGTTTTACAGCACATAGGAAAAAAAACCGAAAACGTTAAATGTTTAGTTACATCACGTATTTTTTAGGGTTCCGTACCTAAAAAGGTAAAAACGGGACCCTATTACTAAGCCTCCGCTGTCTGTCTGTCACCAGGCTGTATCTTATCAATCGTGGTAGCTAGAAAGTTGAAATTTTCACAAATTATGTATTTCTGTTGCCGCTATAACAAAAAATCATCGTGTCAGCCTAGAGACGTCCACTGCTGGACATAGGCCCCCAAGGTTCTTCACACTGACCAATTTTGAGCCGCCCGCATCCAACCGCTTCTCGCGATCTTAACCAGATCGACGGTCCATCTTGGAGGAGGCGGCCTACCCCAGCTGCGTCAAATACTACAAATAAAAAATAATTAAATATTTAGGGAGGGTCCCATACAATATATGTACATGTTATTTTTCGTATTTATGGCTCAATATTACTAACGGTAACAGGTAGACGCTTAAAATTTTCACAAAATATGAACATAAATGTATCCTTTTAAAATAAATAGTTAAATTTAAAAAAAGTAAATATTAAAGGGGGGCTCCCATACAACAAACTTGTTTTTAAGCAATTTGTTACTTGATCTTAATAAACAGGTAGAAACTTAAAAGATATTGAAGTATACATAAATATAAATATAGCGCGAGTCCGACTCGCACTTGCCCATTTTTTTTTATTATCTGTTAAAATCTTGATTTATATTGTAGGTATATCATCCACCCAAACGCGCAAATTCAAGCGAAACTACGCATTGTAAACATACGGAGATTCTCTACAAATCTCAAATATTTAACTGGATTCCCAAAACTATCAAACGCACATCAAGTTGAAGTGAAGTAGTTGATAGTACTTAAAAGTTATGAGCTTGTTTTGTGTAGTATTATATCAGGTATTATATAAGTCAAATACAGTAACTTCATTGCATTATAATTGTGGTATTTAAGTTTGAAAGATTTGCTTGTAAGACTGCTTGTAAGTAAATTGAAACCGCAACTATAACCTAGTGGCGAGACTAATAGACTCCTATGGAGAGGCAAAATCTTAGAGCTGCTGATTTCGAAGCCACGTCCGTATTAAATTGAATCATAGCTTGCTAAACGGCTAAGGAAAACATCGGGGGAAAGGGAATTTGATAATGTTTGCGAAAGACAAGAGAGTCTGCTAACTCGCACTTGCCTAGCGTGGTGCATGGCCGAACCCTTCTCATAGTTAGAAAACACCCCAGTAGTGGAACATTTTATACTAATACAGGGCTTCGCCTTGTGCTGTGCCTAGTGTGTCAAAGATAAAAATGTATGTATATACATATAATAGCAACATATACTAACATTCATAGTGGAATATTGAACTACGTATATAAAATAACCACATGTATTATCATACATTCTGAGCCTTATTTGGGACTAATCCCACCCTCATTCCCACTACTGTGTCACCTGTGTAGCCAGGTTCAGCAGCAGTGACCATTGATGACAACGAGTTTTGACACTCGTGAAGTCCCGGGGAAAGTTAAACTGTCTTGGAACCCGCAACGAACTTAATCAGAAGTATATTGGAGGAGTTGGAAAATGAATAATCCACTTCCCTCCTTAACAAAGCGGGAGACAAGCAACGAAGAGATATAGTGATGAGAAAAGATAAGCACCACGGACATGAGCATTAAGGGGGCCTAAATTGTGAACTATGCCTGTTTCCAGTAATATGTATGGCAGAAACGCCTAAACGCACGGAAATTCGTCCTACTTGCCACAAGATCCGTATAGTACACTACTCCAGAAGTTACCTCTAATTCGTTAAGCATGATATTACGTTCAATTTGCCAAAGACTACACTCCCATAGAATGTGATGAGCAGATTGTTCATAATTGTTGCCAGATGTTGAACATTGACATAACGGTGAATCAACTAGCTTAAATGAATACAACTTGCTCTTAAAGTTGCCATGACCTGTAAGAAATTGGGCTACACAGTGATCCACCTCCAACCAGTTCCTCGCCAGTCGCTCTCGGACGCATGGGAAGAACTGGTAGAGGTGACGGCCCTTAGTTGATGTGTTCCAGCGACATTGCCATTCATCAAGAAGATCGTCATAGACTGTGGATTGATGGTTCAACAATCTAGTGATCTTATGTCTGTCGCGCGGAGCTAGAAAATTTAGATCCATGTTATCTCGTGTCACGTAATACATTGCTGCTCGTCTTTGTGCCTCAAGATCGACTGGAAATACACCTGCCAGTACTGGCAAAGCTTCAGTACTAACTGTCCTATAAGCCTTGCACAAAAATATCAACGCGAGACGTTGACTTTGTAGCATTTTACGTCGTACAGCACCGATAGTAGCTCTATCAGCCCATGCAGGCGCACCATAACACATACAACCCAGATATGTTGCACCATAAATTACTTTTAAAGTTTTGAACGAAAGCCCCCATGTCGCAGTTGATATCTTTGACAAGGCGTAAAAACTTCTTTTAGATTTTTCACCTACTGTTTTAATGTGCTCGACAAATGAAAAGTTTCTCTCTAAAACTAACCCTAAATAACAAACTGATTCTTTGTTTCTAATGGTTATGTTATTGAATTTGATTCGAGGCGGTGTTTTTAAGTTCCCTTTCAAAAGTAATTGAAATGTTTTCTGTGGAGAAAAATATAAGCGATTGCGTTCACCCCAACTGTTGATTAAGTCTAAACATTGATTAGCTAACCTTTCAAGTCCTACCCTAGTATTAGATTGAATAAGTAAAAGACCGTCATCTGCATATCCGGTCAATGAGCAACCTGGTGGTAGTGGTATGCTTAGAAAGTCATCAAAACCTAGATTCCATAAATACGGGCCTAACACTGATCCCTGCGGACAACCCATGGTCAGCGCCTTCGACACAGCATGGTGGCCTAATTTTAACTTTGCTGTTCCATGTAGGAAATACGTATAAATGAGGGAATATATGTTACTAAAGCATCCACGAGACTTTAATTTAAGTAAAAGCATTGGCCACCATGCGTTGTCGAAAGCGCCAGATATATCTAAGAATATACCTAGCACATATTGTAGAGTTGATGACGAAACTATCTTCCTAACCGATATAACTGCGTCAACTGTCGATTTACCTACTGTGAAGCCAAATTGTCTATCGCTAAATCTAATACCGCCCGGCAGAAGCCGGGGAACTACGAGACGTTCTAAAAGCTTTCCTAGTGATGGTAACAATGTTATTGGCCTATATGACTTAGGGTCGTCGGACGGTTTGTCTCCTCTTTTTGGTATGATCCTAATGTAACCACTGCGCCATATACGAGGAAAAATACCTTCTGCTATGCAACGTTTAAACACAAACAAAATGGACTCACCAGATGTTTTACAAGCTTCCTTTATCATCTTGCTGGAGATTTTGTCTTCGCCTGAAGCTTTGTTAGGCGGCAAAGATCCGACAGCATTTATAAATTCGTCATAGGATGGTAGGTCTGACGCTGGTGAAATGGGTTGCAAAGCAGCCCATTGTCGGATCTGACGGTGGTAGTCTGTGTCATTCTCCAGCCGATCGTTGGGTATCAGACAATTCAAGAGATAGTCCGTTGTCTCCTCAATACCAGTGGAATGTCTACCATTAATTTTGATATTTTGGGTATAAGCTAAGTCGATAGATCTATTTGCTTTAAATTCGTGATATAAAGGAGACCACGGACCCTCCCTATCGAGTCTATCAACAATCTTACGTAACAAATTTCTTTTGCATTTTTCAACTGCAGACCTATAATGAGATCTAGCAACTCTAAGAGCAATGAAGGCAGTATCATAAACGTCACCTGTTATTTGACGTCTTTTTAATAGATTTAACTTTCTACGTGCTCTGCAAAAGGCTCGCCGAAGTTCAGCTAAGTTGTTATTCCACCAATCACACCTACGAGTGTTGGTGATAGAGCCACGGCCAATGGCAACATCCGCACAATATATGAAGGTGTCAGACAAAATTTCAGCACTCTCCTCTACAGAAAGACTACAGCAAGTGAAGTATTTGACATGTGACGCGAATAGTGAACCAAAAAGATCCCAATTAGCTCCTTTTGTTTTATATCTAAAATTAATAGAGGAGATACTTGACGAGTCCCGTGGCAGCCTTGACGTGAATTCGTACACGATTAGGCGGTGGTCACTACATGACGCGTCCGGTAGGACACGCCACCTATCTATACGAACGTCTGAGCCTGCGGTAACACCCGCATTATTAAGGGCTACTGCTCCGCTCCCGAGGCTCATAGCGTGAATTTATATGAGGCCTTCCTCGACTAATAAGCTATCGAACAGAACAAAAAATAAAATATCCAAATCGAACCAGTAGCTCGTAAGATTAGCAAGTTCAGCCAAAAAAGCAAACTCTTCCGCTTTATTACATTAGCATAGATTTTGTCCTATACTATATTTCACGTCTAACATACTCAATAATGAGTCCACCACGATTCACCATATAATTTGTAAAGAAATATCGATGTGCTTGCTCTATAATCAGGACTACCTCACAAACACAAGTAATACTATGCCATCTGGGACCACCGACCTGATTTATGATTTATCGATAACTGAATAGACTTAACTATGTTTTCTATTACATTACGGCGGCTTTCACCGCTAAGGCGTGTTCCAACCTCCTTGGAGAATTGCTGACACGTCGCGATATTCAATTAGTTATAAGTTCAACATTGCGCTACATCTTGTATGTTTTAGAAGATTTATCACCTCAGAAGTTTGAATGTTTCGTTTGTGATTTAACGGGTTATTACTTTAATAAGAATGTTGTGGCAGAAATTAAATTCTACCTGCATATGTGAATATCGAGTTGAGGACCCAGGGCTCTAAGGCGACGGTCTCGGAGGGTAACGGGGATTTCACGGTAGTAGAGCCTTGCTGATTTCAGCATGAATGGGCCGGCTCGACCGGGGAAGTACTACCCTCTCACAGAAAATCGACGTAAAGTAACAGTACCTAAACTGTTGAGTTTTGTTCGGTAAGTGAGAGTGCCGGAGGCCCTATCCCCTTTTCCTTTTCCCTCATCCCACTCCTCATCCTATCCCTTTTCCCAACCCCAAGGGTCGGCAACGCACTTGTGACTCCTGTGGTGCTGCTTGTGTCCATGGGCGGCGGTAATTGCTTACCATCAGGCGATCCGTCTGCTCGTTTGCCGCCTATCTACTACAAAAAAAAACGCTATGATAATCTTATACTAATATATAAAGCTGAAGAGTTTGTTTATTGGTTTGGTTGAACGCGCTAATCTCAGGAACTACGAACTACTGGTCCGATTTGAAAAATGCTTTCAGTGTTAGATAGCCCATTTATCGAGGAAGGCTATAGGCTATATAACATCACGCTATAAGCGACGGGAGCAGAGCAGTAGCCTTAAATAACGTGGGTGTAACCGCGGGCATTTTCTAGTGATGAATATGGATTGAATGATCGAATCGAGCCCATCTAAAATTAATATACATAACGTATTTGTGTATCTCAAATAAGGTAAGAGTCCTTTTAAAAATACAATTTGACATAGAAAAATATGAAATCGAAATAGTGAAACTGCAGACAATAACATTTAACAAATTGTTAGGGAAGTATTATTAATTTTTAACTTTAGTTTCAAAACGGTGAGATGAAATATATATTTGGAAGTTTGATGAAATTGAACTATTTTAATTCCAATTATTTTGGTATTTGCAATAACTTTAAAAGCAAAATAAATACAATTTTAAACGCCTGAATTTTTTCGTAAAAACCTAAAATATTTTTTTTAATACAAAAATAAAATTGCAATCCACACTCAGGTAATGTCTTTAACCTTATAGCCTAAATACAAAAGAAACTACGCAGTTACTTGAGGGTATCAGATAAATTTCGAGGCTTTGTAATAATCCCTTGGACACTTCAACAATGAATCTCTTACAAAACATTACTTTTTAGCCTTTGAATATTATTTTATTTTAAAGTGCCATTTGGCTAAAGCTTGGTCTGGAACATATGGCGTATAAGTTCTGACCCTGATAAATAAAAAGACATAATTATGTTCAATAAGTATTCCCTGTCCGAGGAATTCTGCGGACATAACTTCGAAAAGTCTGTGGTGCGTTGGTTTGAGCCTGAACCACAGTGCAGTTTGTTGGTGTCTCCATTACGCTATATGCAGTCATATCGTTTGCTATGTATAAGAAAAAGAAATGATTTTATCATTTAGCAGATCCATAAGCATAAGCATTTCTTAATTCAAATCATATAAAAATATAACACTTTATTTTATAATTACTATATTCACCGCTTGCAGTAAATAATCGTAGACTAAATCACAAACAAAAAATAATTTACATAGAAACAAACTCAATAAAATCACAAAATAAGAATGTTATCATAATGTCTTATTGTTTGTTTAAATGTTAGTTATACCTTAGTTCGTATTCAATAATAATGTTACTAGAACTTTAAGCATAAGTCATATTATAGGTTAGCGTTAGATATCCTATAATATCAGAAATATATTCATTACAAAAGTATATTTGCCTCACGCCCCGATAGCCTTCAGCAAAATCTTTTTGGTTCTGAACAAGAAATCTACTCTCAAAGCCATCATTACTCAAATAAAAGTTGTGGATAGAGTAATTGTAGATTCTACGTGTCTGCCGACTTCCGATCACTATATAAAAATGTCTTGATTGACAGTATTGAAATCTTTCGCAGTATTTTCTTATTGCGAAAGTTTGCTAAAGTTATTTTGTGTCACATTTAGTTTGCAACAGTTTTCTAATTGCATCGTTTTATAAATCAGTGGAGTACTTCAATATTGGTTTGACTGCACGGATAGCGTACTATTCGTCGGGTGTTGTGGATTCGATACCCATATGTAACAACAATTTTTTTCCTAAATTGTTATTTTTTCAAGTATTGTGTGTTTCTTGTATACGTCGGTTATATTTGTAAATCCTGTATCGTTAGGATACTGGCTTAATTTTTATAGTGCGAGACTTGTCTTTACAATAGTGTTCTACTTTAAATTTACCGATGTCTACCTTGGAATTGGCATAAGAATTAATTGCTCTTTTGCTTTGCATATAATATTTTAGAGACCAATCTTACACATATTAAAAGTTTAATTTATATAATTAATTCACTACATATTGCAGAACTTAGTTTCTAAATTATTCTTCACTACAATATACCGCACTGTCGTATTCACCAATTTCATGAAATCGTAAACAGCTTTCTCCTAATAAGTACCAACCCACAAACCACGACCCTCTTCCCAATCTCCCCTATTTATAAAACCCCTTGTTGTTGAGATTTGCACTGCACTGCCATCTGTCGCGTCACATTTGACTCACAAATTACAAACTATAGCTAATGTTCTGTGTAATTGTGTGATTCCTTCCACTCCGGGGCCAGATAATTTCTGGGGTTAAGTAAGGGTGGACTAAATGGTAAGATACCCTTTCAAAGTGTCAAACATTTGCTGTCGATTAAATTTTCGGAGAAACATTTGCTTTTATGTGGCGAGACAAATTACGGTAATTAAAAAAATATTTTGATTAAGTTTGAGAAAATGGGTTTTTAGACTGTTTAATAGATGGCGCTAAACTTTGCCTAGGATTTATTCATAATAATACATACATACATACAAACATAGACTCACGCCTGTTTCCCGGAGGGGTAGGCAGAGACTACGGAACGCCATTTGCAACGATCCTGACATACCTCTCTTGCTTCATTCACTCCCATCTAGTTTCTCATGCATGCTCTCCTGTTTAGGGTACTTCTGACCTGTCCTTTTTTTAGGATATCTCCAACCTGGTCAGAGAACGTCCGCCTAGGTCTTCCCCTTCGTCCTGTCCCATTCACACTTGCCTTATATATCTTCTTTGTCAGTCTTTCGTCATCCATCCTCTCCATGTGCCCAAACCATCTTAACATTTCATTCTCGATGCTTGTCACTACATCTTCTTTTACCCCACACCACTCTCGTATCACACAATTCTTTACTCTGTCGGTCAAAGACACACCACACATACTTCTCAGTGTTCTCATTTCTACAGCATTTATTCTACTTTCAAGTCTCTTCTGCCATACATAAGGGTAGGCACTAACAGCCCTCATAATAATATTTTTTAAAAGGACAACTTGAGGCTTACGACGTACTTTTATTGACCAAGCAACAAAATTATATTTGGATATCACAGACTCAAGCTTAAGATTAGTATTAACTGTCATCTATCGTTATTCGTATTGTTGATTCGTAATAAGCAAATATTTAGCGTCATCTTCTCAAACTGCAGCAAAATATGTGTTTATTGCCTCCAAACATACACTTGTAAATAAACATTCCACGAATCGAAGGTGAGTGTCCAATTTCAAGTTATATGGAAGGAGCCAATTGTCGCCTATTAATAAGTACCATGTTGATCTTAGTGGCAGTACCAAGAACTGACATCTAAGAGCACTGAACATTCAAGCATATTAATCTCGAAGCATTCATGATAGTTCAAGTAGCGTAATTACCAGTTCTTGAAGAGAATCTTCGAATTCCTTCTCCAGCCTATTGTATGCACGAGGGAAGGGGATTTTGCGTAAGTATTTTTTATGCGAAGGCAGAAAGGTAATATATTTTGATAATGGTAATAATTATAATTTATTTATTAAAACAAATTAACGGTAAGGAATTTAAATACAAAAACTTAAAAATTCGAAATTTGGACAACTGCGTAGAAACTCATCATCCTCCTAGAGTTATCCCAGTCTAAATCTGGGGTCCGCTTAGTAGTCTAACCAGATTTGGCTGAATATTAGCTTTTCCACCGAGCGACTGCCTGTTCGACCTTCGCAACCCGAAGGGATAGCTACATTCTATGGTTTAGACTAGTCAGTTAATTTAGAAGGTACTGACGCGCTACAACGACTGACAAAGATCTTTATGACAACCGGACCGACGGCTTAACGTGCTGTCCGAGGCTAGGGACAAGCGATAATTAACAACTCAATACACACATAACTCCGAAAAGTCAGCGGTGCGCGCCGTGGATTCGAACCCGATAAAACTTGCGAACGATGCAGAGGGCTGCATGGCAGTGTGTTGGTATCTCCACTAGGCTATCGCTGCCTACTGCGTAGAAACTAAAATGCATAAAATGCTACCTTTTTATTAAACTAGACATCTTAAAAATCTAATGAATATATATACATATACTATACCTATTCTTTTTCTGTTCAACAATAAATATTCTCTCAGTAACTTATTGATTTATGCAGTAGGAGTAGGCCTCCCGCAAGGTGGACCGACGATCTGGTTCAGATCGCGGGAAGCAGTTGGATGCAGGTGGCTCAAAATCGGTCTGTGTGGAGAACCTTGCGGGAGGCCTATGTCCAGCAGTGGACGTCTCTAGGCTGACAATGATGATGATGATGATGAACTTATTTATATGCAACTTATTGCATTATATAGCTTTGTATCTTCTGAATAGACTAGCTTACAAAGTTTGTGGAATAAGTTATTATTGTTGAAAGCACTTAGAAAATTTGGAAGCGGCTAGACAAGTTATCTCTGAGTAAATATTGCGTCCGAATAAATAAAATTGTTACACCAACTATGTCCTAATACCTACCGTTTTAAATCGACGGTGAAGCAGCTGTTTCTGAGTAGGAATAGCGTAACATTAAAAAGGATTTTTCCATATTGGTACTACATAATAAAAACTCTGCTTATGTCAAAACATTATAAAAGAAAACAATAATAATATGTTACAACCCAAATAACTGGAATAATATGTAATTTTTTATAACTTTTATCATTCCTTTTTATATTCGGGATACAGCCGAAGGCGTAGGCAGAGGTGTACATCCATATCCCACGTAATAGTGAGTGAGTCTATTGCTGTTACTGGGCACATTGCCAGACTCCGTGGCGCTACTTAGAATTCGCAAAAAAAACCACTTTTGCCCGACCCGGGTATCGAACCTGGGGCCACCCGAGCAGCATACGCATACACTATCCACTGGACCACGGAGGCAGTCACCAACACATCATACAATATAAAAAATCGATATTATTTCACCGATATATACACCACGTACAAACACAATAATTGCCTTGGTATAACTTAATATTGATGAAGGGCGGCAAGTGTTCCAACCGCCGCAATTAACTGGCTATGTTGTGGTATTCACTTCACTAACTCTACGTTTCAAAACTTGCGGCAATTTCAATTATGTTTTAAACTATACGTGTTTTATGAATAAGCCGATGTGTCGTTTGTTTAATGTATGTAGTATTGGATTAAGTAGGCTGGTTTGGTTTGTAGAAGTTTGTTTGAGAACTTGTTGCTACCATACGAAAAATGTCTTGTGAGATTTGAACAGAGGTTCAATTCTCCTAATTATATTTGTTCAAGTACAGTTTCGATATAATATCAGTGTCATATACTCATGTCACAAATGGTATTCTCCTAAATTATCTGATATTTTAATGTTATTGGAATGTTATCGTGACTAGATCGCAAATTGAACAATGTGTCAATGTCGAACTATATAAGTCAAATTAATGACATTAAATTAGCAGAATACCGATTCTGAGTCAATTCAAAATCTAATCTCATTTCGTTCAAAATAAAGTTTCAGTGTCAAATAAAATACGAGAATCGTCCTACAGAATAAAGAAGATCAACTCTGTCAAAAACAGGACAATAATTTGCATTTTCTTTCCAATGTCTAATCTAATACAATATAAACAACAAAATACATAAAAAAGTATATATGTATGTTTATCCATTATCTAGTACCCATAACACAAGCTCTGCTTAGCTTGGGACTAGATGGTGATGTGTGTATGTGATAGAATATTATTATAAAAAAAAAAGATATTAAAATGATATTGATATTAACCCGTGAGAAGGCACGCTATGAGCATTTTGCTCATGCATAAATGCATTAAGTACTGTAAATTTCCACTTTAGCTATACTGTGTCACTACAAGCTTCTCAGTACCTTCCTAAAATTTCACCCCCTCTCCTCTGACGCAACTCCCGCGGTGCTCAGTGCCACCATGACTGCGTGGTGATGGGTTTGTGAGTGGTGCATCGAGAAGCGCAGTATTTTGCTCATCACGTGCCCGTTCGTGTAACAATATTTTGTTAATAACACAATTCATTTCGTTGTGTTTTCGTAGTTATTATGCACAGTTATTGATTAACTAAGTAGATATATTATTTATATTTTTTATTTGTTTCTTACAGTAAACAAGGTCTACAATGGGTGATCGGCAAGCCCCTCAAAGAAAAATGGGTGATTTCATCCCAAATGTTGTAACATCTTGAGACCTATATCAAACTAGAGGATCTCCGCGGCTATGCCCGCACATTAACTGTTTCTGCCGGATCCCGTAGTAGTTTCGGGGTATCCCTTCTAAGTGCACCCCTATAGTCACCAAGGAATATACATGCCAAATTTTTCAGCTTCTTGTGCCCCGTAGTTTTGGCTGTAGCTTGTCTGTCATTCAGTCAGTAACGCAAGAATTTTATGTATGCGGATGAAAGATATCAATAAGTGTTATTTTTTTAAAGGGTGTAACTCTGTAACATGTACAGTGAAAATGTTATAGGGGTTTAAAAAACCAAACTTGCGCGGCTTATCTGAGCGAACACCTAAGGAATAGCATGTAGAGAGTCAAAATATGCATAGGCATATGCTTGACAAATCAATTGTCGTATCACTAGTAGACATCAGTAGGATTAGGCGCTCAATGCCACATTCACAAAACGCCAGTTTCCCAAAATGCCACACTTTCTATATGCCACATTAGCAAATTGCGTTCAAAAAAGCATCAATTTTGTGCAGTATATCAGTGTGCACCGAGCATGTTACTTTAATGTGCCATATGTGTTATGAAAGACACATAACTCTCTTGAGTGACTTCTATGAGATCTTTCTCATAGAAGATAAAATCATTCATTTTTATTGTGATTTTATTATTTATTATTATTTATTTCTTCATGCACAATAAACATAGTACATAAGGTGGACTTAATGCCGTTAGGCATTATCTACCAGTCGGACCTTTTGGTGGTGCAGAAACAAGCAAGGTAGGTGCATTATATATAGAGATAATTATAACAATTGGATATATCAAATGTAATATAAATAAGTTGAATATTATACTATAAATAAAATTATAAATTTATTATATTATAAATAAATGAGTATATTAATATATACATACATAATAATACATATTACATAAACTACACACATACCCCATAAATACATACAAAATATGTGTATATAATATAAAACTAGAACTGATGAAAACAATGTGCAGATTCCTTCAATCTCTCAAAAAGGAGCTCTCGTACTTTCAATTTGAATGCGAAACGGTTAGTGGACAATCTGATTTCAGGAGGAAGCCTATTCCATAGCAAGATAGCTTGAACAATGAAGGAAGGGCCTACAAAGACTTAAGTATGGGTGGGACACTGAAGAAGTAGATTGTGAGAGGAGCGAAGGTCTTTCTCATGTGTAGAAGATAAATATTGAAAGTAAGAAATCAAGTATGAAGGGGAGAAGGGGATTTAAGTAAAGAAAAGAGTGTAGTGAGAGCACGCAAACTCCGGCGTTGACGGATGGGTAACCATTTAAGTTCGGAACGAAAAGTAGATACGTGATCATACTTGCGAAGATTGTAGATGAATCGAATGCAGTTATTGAGAAGGCGGTCATACTTATTGAGATATTCTGCATTCAGGTCATAATAACACATATCACCATAGTCGATTAAAGGAAATATTAAGGCCTGCACAAGCATTGTCTTGGTCCTGGAAGGGAGAAAATTTTTGAGGCGGTATAAAGCTCGAAGGGTACCGGTGACTCTCTGACTGACGTCAGTGACCTGGGCCTGCCAGGCGAGAGTGGAATCTATGTAGTTCTAGATCTTCGACTGATGTACTGAATGGAATTTTCAGTCCGTTAAACATGATTGGTGGCAAAGTTGAAAGATCTAATCTGGGTATCATGCGTTTACTACCTAAAATCAATCACGTTTGCCAAGCGTTTCTGCTCCTACATGAAGCCTCTACTCTACAATAGAATTAACAAAACATATAATTTGGCACAGCTATCAATACACGAAGTTAAGAAAATTATTACGAAACTGTTGCTAACATGGACATAATAATATAGTGAAACAGAAAACGTTTTAAAAGTAACATATTACTGCATTCGTGGGTTGTATTGTAATTGGTAACTAACTTAAGTTCAATTTAAGTATGAATTATAAAACATATAATTAGTCACAGCTAACAACATACGGAGCTGGGAAAGTCATGCCTGAGCTGCGGTGCACATAGTCATAATTATAGTGATACAGAAAACATTTAAATAATATCAAATTGTAGTCATTGTTGGTTGTTTTGTAATTGGTAATTGACTCGCTAAGGATTAATTCAAGTATAATATTTCTGTTGCAACCACGTCCCAACATGTAACCTATACTCTATATAGTATTAGAAACATAATTATAATTTGTCACTGCTAACGACATACGAAGCTTAGTAATGTAGGTATTATAAATGAACGGTTATTTGATAACAAGGACATACAATGAATGATACATAAAGCAATTTAAAGTAACATACTGTAGTGTTTGTGGGTTATTATATAGCTGGTAATTAATCTATTTTTGCATCGCATAATTTGAACTCATTCATTTTTATTATTTGTTTTCCGTTGTATTCATTGCAAGTGTATAAATATTTGAGTGTAAGTTGTGTAAAATATAAGTACATTGACAACATAAATAAATTAGTAACTTGTATAATAAGGCTCCTGGCAGGACAGGCTATGCCTAGTGTGAGGAGTTTTAGGATAAGTGATGAAAATGTTCATGTACCACCGCTTTAAATGGAAAATCTGTACTCACTTTGGAATCTGCATGTATTGTATTAGAACTGTAATTTGGAATGGCAAATAAATACACTTATTATTATTATTATTATTAAAATCATGGCCTGACATTTAGTAGGATTGACGTCAAGACCAAAATCGTTGCACCAAGTCAGAATCGCCGTATGGTCTCTATTTACATCCGCTATATATGGCTATAACTATTGACACATCTTCCACTCTCGTCTGGGAGTAAAGCTGCAAGTCATCGGCATAAAGATGGTACGCACATCGAAGGTTAGGTGTCAGGAAGTTTATTAAAACTGAAAATAATAACGGAGAAAGTATGCCACCTTGAGGAACACCAGAATTTATGTCACGCCAACTCGATGAACAATCATCACTGTGGACCGACTGCTGGCGCTCCTGAAGATACGATGAGAACCATTCCAGAGAACTAGGTGAGATCATTACATGGGAGAGGATTGATAGAAGGATATCGTGACTGACGGTATTAAAGGCGTTCGAAAAGTCGACCAAGACCAATACTGTGACCTTAGTGTTCTCCATTCCCGCCCTAATATCGCCAGTCACATTAAGGAGAGCGGAGATAGTGCTATGTCCTGGTCTGAAGCCAGATTGATATGATATGAACTCAGTAGGTTGTTTTGATACACAAAACTGGACAGTTGCTTATTGACACAGCACTCTAGCACTTTGGATAAGAAGGGAAGTATGGAAATAGAACGAAAATATTTAGGGAGAAAAGGATTTGTAATTTTGGGAAGTGGGATGACAAAAGCTTTGCGCATAAGGAAGAGAAGTTTCCATTGGTTATTGAAAAGTTAATAATGTGGGAAATCGGAAGGATGAGGTGATCAAGGACAGGATTGATCATACGGCGACTGATGCCGTCACATCCAATAGAGTTGGACTTAACGGATAGGATTATCTTCTTGTTCTCATCTGGTGTAACTGGAGAGAGAGTTAAAGAATTTATGTCTGGGCAGGGAAGGCCTGCCACGTAATCCACAGTGCGACGCCTGGTTTGGAGATTCAATTGAGTAGAAGTGGAGAAATGTTGGTTTAAATCCTCTAAACCAACCGTCACCCGCGAATCAGAGTGTCCCTGTTTGCCAATACCTAGAGTTCCAAGGAAGTTCCAGATATTAGCCGGGGTAGAAGAATTTATATTGTCATGAATATAGCGGCGTTATGCGTTGTGTACCATCTGATTACAAAGATTCCTTGCCGCCTTGAAAAGACTCCAGTTTTCATCAGACCGGTCCCTTTTGAACTGCCGAAATGAACGATCTCTGCGCCTCATCGCCATTTTTATACCTCTAGACAACCAAGGAGCAGGAGGACGTTTCAGTTTGATTTTCCTGACGGAGCATGCTTGTCATATAAACTGAGAACAATTTTATTAAAAATATTAACTTTATCATCGACAGTGATTTTGTTTTTTATATATTTTTTATGTAAAGTTAGCCAAATTTTAAGGCCAAACTGCAATTTCTTTTTAATTAGCATCATAAACTGCATTTTTTGTTATTTACTATTAATAAAACACTTAAATAAATAAAAGCTTTTAATTTATCATAAAATGTAAATTCATAGCAAAAATATTATTGATCCTAAAGAAAACGTCATTTGAAATAGCGTGAGAGTTTTGCTCACGCGCGCCTGCTCGTGTAACTTTTTAGGGCGCGCCTTCTCATGGGTTAAATACATTAGGTTGAAGTCATGTGACTTTATTTTCCCCTTCTCTGATGAGACTGGTCTTATCACACATTGTTAAGATAACTTATATAACAATATTTGTTTGATGTGAACTTCCAGACATGAAAGAAAACTGGTAATTTTTACCAGTCTTTAAAAAGTCGTCTTTTGCTAAACTTACAATATAACCATCAAAATAAAAATCGCAAAACTAGTAGGTCTTGAAACTTGCAAACTGCTGAAAACATCATCATCATCATCAGCCTTCCATAGTCCACTGCCGGAAATACTTAAGCCTCTTCAATGGCATACCGTTGAAAACATAACAACCACAAACTATCTCAAGATCCTTCCAACAACTTCTTACCAGTACAAACTCTTGAGGTTGCCATAGAAACTCACAGTGAACGCTACCTAAAACACGAACAAGTCCGCTATCGGAGTTCACACTTCACGCGCTTTACACCGACTCAGGCTGAGTATCCAACAAAGCTGTTCTAAATAACTGAGTGAAGTGGAAGAGAAGATTGAAATTAAACTACAGTTTACGGATTTTATCGCGTTATATTGGTTTCACTTGTTTTTACATTTAAACCGAATGATCTAGAAACTACATTTTTATTACTAGCCAACGTTTCGAATTCTTTACAGGATTCATGTTCACGGCAGACTGAGATGGTATTTGCCTTTGTCTTGAATTTAAAAGTTATCTCAAAGTACCTGAACATTTTTCAACTATTGGTATTACTATCTACGCAGAATGTGCTCACTGTGTCTTGATGTCTTCTGGTGACTTTATCCTTCTTGGGTTTCATTAGCCTGATAACAGGGTCCCAAGCTGGAGGAACATTCCAACCATCTTCCCTATTGAAATTAGGATGTTTTTTAATTTCAATAGCTTCTCGTATCATTCTTGGAATAAAGCGGTGTTCTTTTGCGAGTATCTGTGGTTTATCAAATCGCAGGTAATGGTTGGTTCCTTGTTCTACATGTTCACACACAGCAGACTTCGTCGAGCGTTTGTGTTTAATGTCAGCTATATGTTCCTTTAGTCGAATGCCTATGCTTCTCTTGGTTTGTCCAATGTATGAGAGCCCACACTCACAGTCTATCTTGTAAACCCCGGCCTCTTGTAAGGGTAACTGACTCTTGACAGATGGTAATAATTGGCTTATCTTCGTTGGCGGCTTGTAGAAAGTTTTGATTGAAGCTCGCTTCAAGATGTAGCTAATCTTGTCGGTCACGCCCTTGATGTATAGGAGGACAGCAGGTTGTCTCTCTACTGTGGCTGGCTTGTTCTTCGGGGATCTGTGACGTTGGCGCGGCGGTCGGAGCTTGTTGTCTTGCAGAACTTGCTTGACATGTTGAAGCTCGGCGTCCAGGTGTTTCTTGTCACAGATCCCCCGGGCTCTCTGAAACAAAGACATTCCTACGGTAGCTAACTGTTTAGGATGGTGGTGAGATTCACCGTTTAAGTACCTGTTTGTATGTGTCTTTTTCCTATACACAGTGTGGCTCAAAGAGTTGTTTTTGTTCCTGATAACAAGTACATCTAAGAAAGCTAAAGAATTGTTTGCCTCTAATTCCATTGTAAATTTTATCTGGTTGGGAATAGAATTAAGATGGTCTAGGAATATATTAACACTATCTGTTGGTAAAATTGTAAAAGTGTCATCTACATACCGCTTGTAGAACCTCGGTGTGATGGTGGCAGTCTGCAGGGCTCGCGCCTCGAAGTCCTCCATGAAGATGTCAGCAACAACAGGCGATACTGGAGAGCCCATTGCCATACCGTCTACTTGTATGTAGTATTTCTCATCCCATAACAGATAGCCAGTTGTTAAACAGTGTTTCAATATTTCTGCATATTCCTCAGGCATGTTGTTCTCTATTAGCTTCCTTCTAGTTATCTCAATACAGTCATGTGCTGGTAAGCATGTGAATAATGACTGTACATCAAAACTAACCATAGTCTCCTTGTCAGAGAGATGTAGGTGTTTTATTTCACTGATAAAATGGTAGGTATCCTTTACATGCGCTCTCGTCTTGCCTCTGAGTGGCGAGAGAATCTTTGCAAGGTGTTGAGCCAATCTGTAGGTTGGTGCCCCTATTTAACTGACTATAGGGCGCAGTGGAGCATTTTCCTTGTGTATTTTCGGTAGACCATACAATTGGGGAGGTTTTGCACACGATGGTATTAAGTATTTCACGTCCAGATTCAGTTGTTCGGAGTATTTCTTCACAATATCACTCGTTTGCTTGAGTATTTTGTTGGTAGGGTCCGTCTTAACCAATTTATATGTACTTTCATCCGACAAAAGATTTTCCATTTTTTGTTTATAATCGGACGTGTCCATCACTACCGTTGCATTTCCCTTATCTGCTCGGAGTACTGTTAGTTCAGGTCTAGCTCGTAGGTTCTTCAGTGCGAAATACTCAGGTTTTGGTAGATTCCTTTTTGGCACTTTCGACTGGCGCAATACAGCGGAAACGTCTTGACGTATGGCCTCGAAATCTTCCTTACTCACATTGTTCTTTACTAGACAATCCTCAACGTTGCAAATAATGGTCTCATACGGTATTCTGGATGGAGTTATCGCATAATTTAAACCTCTCTTTAGTACATTTTCAGTGTTTTGATCTAACGTGTGTTTTGACAGATTGACAACTGTTTGTCTATGGTCGGCGGACGGTAGCGTGTGATTGGTCCGTGCAAAAACGTTCTGTTTCATTTTGTACTGGTCATTTGATTTTTGTTGTAATTTTTCAAATTTTTCTGTTTTGTTACGTTTACACGCGTAATATTTTGATGTTTCTTTGTTATGTATTGCATTAATGCATTTTTCAAAATCAAATGGAGTTATGAATCTGTATATTTCGTTAGACAAATTCTCAACATTTCTATTTATTCTGCGTAAGTCAGCGCGGTGTTCGTGTATCTTTTGAATGAGTAACTTATGACTTGCCTGTTTTAAGATCTTAGCGCTCCCACGTATGTCTTCTTGGCTGATATTTTGCAGCATGTTGGGATGAGATCGTGATCACGGCGATCACGATGTTATATATCTTGCGCGCTTGGTTTGTAGATCTTCTAACCGGCGTATTTTTGTTGCTGTTTCCAGTCCGTACTGGTTAACATAATATTTTCTTGGGTTTACGCGAATGTTACACATTGAAATTAAACTACAGTTTACGGATTTTAACGTGTTATATTGGTTTCACTTATTTTTACATTTAAACCGAATGATCTAGAAACTACATTTTTATTACTAGCCAACGTTTCGAATTCTTTACAGGATTCATGTTCACGGCAGACTGAGGTGGTATTTGTCTTTGTCTTGAATTTAAAAGTTATCTCAAAGTACCCGAACATTTTTCAACTATTGGTATTACTATCTACGCAGAATGTGCTCACTGTGTCTTGATGTCTTCTGGTGACTTTGTCCTTCTTGGGTTTCATTAGCCTGATATTAGGGTCCCAAGCTGGAGGAACATTCCAACCATCTTCCCTATTGAAATTAGGATATTTTTTAATTTAAATAGCTTCTCGTATCATTCTTGGAATAAAGCGGTGTTCTTTTGCGAGTATCTATGGTTTATCAAATCGCAGGTAATGGTTGGTTCCTTGTTCTACATGTTCACACACAGCAGACTTCGTCGAGCGTTTGTGTTTAATGTCAGCTATATGTTCCTTTAGTCGAATGCCTATGCTTCTCTTGGTTTGTCCAATGTATGAGAGCCCACACTCACAGTCTATCTTGTAAACCCCGGCCTCTTGTAAGGGTAACTGACTCTTGACAGATGGTAATAATTGGCTTATCTTCGTTGGTGGCTTATAGAAAGTTTTGATTGAAGCTCGCTTCAAGATGTAGCCAATCTTGTCGGTCACGCCCTTGATGTATGGGAGGACAGCAGGTTGTCTCTCTACTGTGGCTGGATTGTTCTTTGGGGATCTGTGACGTTGGCGCGGCGGTCGGAGCTTGTTGTCTTGCAGAACTTGCTTGACATGTTGAAGCTCGGCGTCCAGGTGTTTCTTGTCACAGATCCCCCGGGCTCTCTGAAACAAAGACATTCCTACGGTAGCTAACTGTTTAGGATGGTGGTGAGATTCACCGTTTAAGTACCTATTTGTATGTGTCTTTTTCCTATACACAGTGTGGCTCAAAGAGTTGTTTTTGTTCCTGATAACAAGTACATCTAAGAAAGCTAAAGAATTGTTTGCCTC
>OX123192.2:18018626-18252407 GCA_944739405.2 Euclidia mi | reverse complement strand
CGGGCTCTCTGAAACAAAGACATTCCTACGGTAGCTAACTGTTTAGGATGGTGGTGAGATTCACCGTTTAAGTACCTATTTGTATGTGTCTTTTTCCTATACACAGTGTGGCTCAAAGAGTTGTTTTTGTTCCTGATAACAAGTACATCTAAGAAAGCTAAAGAATTGTTTGCCTCTAATTCCATTGCAAATTTTATCTGGTTGTGAATAAAATTAAGATGGTTTAGGAATACATTAACACTATCTGTTGGTTAAATTGTAAAAGTGTCATCTACATACCGCTTGTAGAACCTCGGTGTGATGGTGGCAGTCTGCAGGGCTCGCGCCTCGAAGTCCTCCATGAAGATGTCAGCAACAACAGGCAATACTGGAGATCAGACAAAGATAAGACAAATACCACCTCAGTCTGCCGTGAACATGAATCCTGTAAAGAATTCGAAACGTTGGCTAGTAATAAAAATGTAGTTTCTAGATCATTCGGTTTAAATGTAAAAACAAGTGAAACCAATATAACGCGATATAATCCGTAAACTATAGTTTAATTTCAGTGTGTAACATTCGCGTAAACCCAAGAAAATTATTATGTTAACCAGTACGGACTGGAAACAGCAACAAAAATACGCCGGTTAGAAGATCTACAAACCAAGCGCGCAAGATATATAACATCGTGATCGCCGTGATCACGATCTCATCCCAACATGCTGCAAAATATCAGCCAAGAAGGACATACGTGGGAGCGCTAAGATCTTAAAACAGGCAAGTCATAAGTTACTCATTCAAAAGATACCCGAACACCGCGCTGACTTACGCAGAATAAATAGAAATGTTGAGAATTTGTCTAACGAAATATACAGATTGATAACTCCATTTGATTTTGAAAAATGCATAAATGCAATACATAACAGAGAAACATCAAAATATTACGCGTGTAAACGTAACAAAATAGAAAAATTTGAAAAATTACAACAAAAATCAAATGACCAGTACAAAATGAAACAGAACGTTTTTGCACGGACCAATCACACGCTACCGTCCACCGACCATAGACAAACAGTTGTCAATCTGTCAAAACACACGTTAGATCAAAACACTGAAAATGTACTAAAGAGAGGTTTAAATTATGCGATAACTCCATCCAGAATACCGTATGAGACCATTATTTGCAACGTTGAGGATTGTCTAGTAAAGAACAATGTGAGTAAGGAAGATTTCGAGGCCATACGTCAAGACGTTTCTGCTGTATTGCGCCAGTCGAAAGTGCCGAAAAGGAATCTACCAAAACCTGAGTATTTCGCACTGAAGAACCTACGAGCTAGACCTGAACTAACAGTACTCCGAGCAGATAAGGGAAATGCAACGGTAGTGATGGACACGTCCGATTATAAACAAAAAATGGAATATCTTTTGTCGGATGAAAGTACATATAAATTGGTTAAGACGGACACTACCAACAAAATACTCAAGCAAACGAGTGATATTGTGAAGAAATACTCCGAACAACTGAATCTGGACGTGAAATACTTAATACCATCGTGTGCAAAACCTCCCCAATTGTATGGTCTACCGAAAATACACAAGGAAAATGCTCCACTGCGCCCTATAGTCAGTCAAATAGGGGCACCAACCTACAGATTGGCTCAACACCTTGCAAAGATTCTCTCGCCACTCAGAGGCAAGACGAGAGCGCATGTAAAGGATTCCTACCATTTTGTCAGTGAAATAAAACACCTACATCTCTCTGACAAGGAAACTATGGTTAGTTTTGATGTACAGTCATTATTCACATGCTTACCAGCACATGACTGTATTGAGATAACTAGAAGGAAGCTAATAGAGAACAACATGCCTGAGGAATATGCAGAAATATTGAAACACTGTTTAACAACTGGCTATCTGTTATGGGATGAGAAATACTACATACAAGTAGACGGTATGGCAATGGGCTCTCCAGTATCGCCTGTTGTTGCTGACATCTTCATGGAGGACTTCGAGGCGCAAGCCCTGCAGACTGCCAACATCACACCGAGGTTCTACAAGCGGTATGTAGATGACACTTTTACAATTTTACCAACAGATAGTGTTAATGTATTCCTAGACCATCTTAATTCTATTCACAACCAGATAAAATTTACAATGGAATTAGAGGCAAACAATTCTTTAGCTTTCTTAGATGTACTTGTTATCAGGAACAAAAACAACTCTTTGAGCCACACTGTGTATAGGAAAAAGACACATACACATAGGTACTTAAACGGTGAATCTCACCACCATCCTAAACAGTTAGCTACCGTAGGAATGTCTTTGTTTCAGAGAGCCCGGGGGATCTGTGACAAGAAACACCTGGACGCCGAGCTTCAACATGTCAAGCAAGCTCTGCAAGACAACAAGCTCCGACCGCCGCGCCAACGTCACAGATCCCCGAAGAACAAGCCAGCCACAGTAGAGAGACAACCTGCTGTCCTCCCATACATCAAGGGCGTGACCGACAAGATTGGCTACATCTTGAAGCGAGCTTCAATCAAAACTTTCTACAAGCCGCCAACGAAGATAAGCCAATTATTACCATCTGTCAAGAGTCAGTTACCCTTACAAGAGGCCGGGGTTTACAAGATAGACTGTGAGTGTGGGCTCTCATACATTGGACAAACCAAGAGAAGCATAGGCATTCGACTAAAGGAACATATAGCTGACATTAAACACAAACGCTCGACGAAGTCTGCTGTGTGTGAACATGTAGAACAAGGAACCAACCATTACCTGCGATTTGATAAACCACAGATACTCGCAAAAGAACACCGCTTTATTCCAAGAATGATACGAGAAGCTATTGAAATTAAAAAACATCCTAATTTCAATAGGGTAGATGGTTGGAATGTTCCTCCAGCTTGGGACCCTGTTATCAGGCTAATGAAACCCAAGAAGGACAAAGTCACCAGAAGACATCAAGACACAGTGAGCACATTCTGCGTAGATAGTAATACCAATAGTTGAAAAATGTTCGGGTACTTTGAGATAACTTTTAAATTCTAGACAAAGACAAATACCATCTCAGTCTGCCGTGAACATGAATCCTGTAAAGAATTCGAAACGTTGGCTAGTAATAAAAATGTAGTTTCTAGATCATTCGGTCTAAATGTAAAAACAAGTGAAACCAATATAACGCGATAAAATCAGTAAACTGTAGTTTAATTTCAATGTGTAACATTCGCGTAAACCCAAGAAAATGTTATGGAAGAGAAGAGTTGAGAGTAAGTGAGGTTATCTATGCCATGCTTTTATTCGTTGCTACGTGGTTTTCTTCTGCTTTCCTCAATGAGTGAACGTTTTCGTAAGAGCCATAACATGAATTTCGCGATGTGAATGTTTGAGTGTAACATTTGTTATTAGATAAAATTACTTTGGGTAGCAAACATAGGTGAAGTAAAGAAAAAAAGAAGAAGGATTTAACTTGAGAGGGAAAACTTATAAGCTAACGACAACAATACAATAATCTTACGTCGATATTCTGACTTGAGCCGGCCCATTGGTGCTGAAAACAGCATGAGTCGAAGACTCTACAAAACGGCTGTGACAAAACAAATAACAGGAAAACACCGCCGCAAGAACAGCTTCTTATTGCTTTTCCTCGCACGACTCTTGTTTTTCTCACACATCTCATCTCTAGTGTAAACACACGCTTAATTGCATCTTACATTGTGTTAGCTGTGATGCAATTCAGACTTTTATAAGGAACTAGAGGATGCCCACGGTTACACCTGCGTTATTTAAGGCTACTGCTCCGCCCCGTCCCTCATAGCGCGATGTTATATAGCCTTCCTCAATAAATGGGCTATCTAACACTGAAAGAATTTTTCAAATCAGACTAGTAGTGCCTGAGATTAGCGCGTTCAACCAAACAAACAAAATAGTTCATCAACTTCAGCTATATAATCGATTTTAAACTTTCGCGATTTGTATACATCATACAAAATAATTTAGCGGGTCTTAATCGCGTTAACTTAACTTATTTACGGTATAAATACCTATTTGTTTCCGACGTTTCTCCGCGTCTCTCCGCGACCAAGCTCGGTGCAAGACGAGCGAAACGTCGGAAACAAATAGGTATTTATACCGTAAATAAGTTAAGTTAACGCGATTAAGACCCGCTAAATTATTTTGTATGATTCAGCTATTTAAATTAGTATATAAGATATAAGATTTGATCTTCAGATTTTGTTGAGACGAGTAAATGAAGGTAAGTATTTGTGAGTGTTAAAATAGATAATTATTATAATGCTTACATCATCTTGAATACCTTGGCTACATTTATGATACAACGTTTCAATCTTAGTGTCGCCAAGCCGACATTATGAGTGGCAATAAATATGTATCAGCATCATCGAGATTATAGCTTTTATAGTCCACTGCTGGACATACGCCTCTTCTGATTTGCGATTTTTTTAGACGATGATGACCGGAAGGTCATCATCGTCATAGCCAAATCACTTGTCTAACTCTAGAAACTACATTGGAACTCGGAAGAGTTCCAATGTAGTTTCTAGAGTTAGACAAGTGATTTGGCTATGTAGACCTAACTTTAGCTTATCACTCAAAACTTTAAGCTAGAATGCTACAGTAAAAATCCTGTGTATACTACTTAGCTCCAAAAATGTACGTAGATACGGACAAATTTTTTTCTTCAAGATATTATGCAAAACTTTCACGAAAACTCGACATCGTGGTTGAAATTTCATAAGCCTTCCCAGTTGGAATAAACTTTTCTTTTATATTCTATAAGCCATTTAACATCTCATATTCAATGCTACGTTTGTAAGGCAACGAAATGCTGACCCAAATACTTTATATAATAATCTATATCTTACATTATTACTGTCGTTCGGGTACAAGTAAAAATATATTTTACTGAGCATCAAAATACTTTTCATGTCATTTTATGGTGATATCAAATCTTTATTACTGCGGCGCGGTATCAATCTTTCAGGCAATAAAAATTGTAGGTTGGTTCTTTCAAGTCATATTTAATAATGAAGGAATTCATTATTAAGTCATTTTTATAATTCACTGGCCATTTATGGGACGGTGAAATTTATGACGGACAGTCAGGCCAAGTATTTTATGGAAAATTTTAGGGGACAATAGAACCTGAATAATGTTATTGGTACTGTATAAAGATGTGTGGTTTTAGCTGCTTTGTGAGACAACAAACTATAATTTTAGTAGTGTTTGGATGTTTTGTTTTTCATTTGTGCGTTTTATATTGAAAAAATAGATAACGTTATTATAAGTGTTTATTCTATTGCATTCCAAAGCTTTTCAGTTTTGCCTTAACAAACATTGATATTTTAAACATGTTTCATTATTATTGTTCGCGACAGACATTAAAAACTATGACAGTGAATAGTGTATTCGAAACCGCGAGTGAAAATCGTATAAAATCAGTGTTATCTAATCGTGCGGTACACCGGGTTCAGTTCCCGGACGTGTCAAAACGTTAAAAAATAGCTAAAATAGTGTAAATGGTTAGATCGTTAATATAAAACAACTATGTAATACATGAACATTAGTCTTAAACTTGTGCTAACTGTAGAGACCTAGGTATCAATCATAAATAGCGTTATCAGTAGTGACAGATAGGAGATAATACTTCATAAAACAGCTGTTTGTTTACATATTCGTTTTATAGTTTTATAAGTGTTTTTTGGCTTCATATAGGCTTGAAATCATGTCTAGATACCTTTTTATTGCTAGTTATTACCTTATATAGCTAAAATAAGCATAATAACAAACATTTGTATGTTTGTCATAAATTTTGTTTATTTACGATAGTATTTACTTAAGAAATTCTGTAATTTTCTTATGATTCATAAGTTTTCATGTAATAGGTTCGAATTGAATAAAGATATTTTCATGGTGTTTGTTTTAATAGATGCCCCATATAGTTGCACACAACGGCCTACCAAAATTATGTATATAGATTTAGTATACAATAGTTTTTCAATAGAAAATATAGTGGGCGGGCCCTTGTGTGACAGCATTTTTTTGGAGTTTTTACGGAATAACTTAGTGACGCTAGTAGTTAGGTTTAGGTATTGTATACCGATAGATGGAACTTAATGAGACCTATCTAACGATGTATAGAATATGTACGTATGTATAATAGGAACGAATCATACATAACATTTGTACTGTATTTGAAATAAAAATAAACGAAAGATTTTCTGTGCACGTGTTCGGTGCGATGGTCGTCGATAAGGTAAAGTTTCGAGGTACTTAAGCGACCATGTATTCGGCCAGTTGTTGGCGTCTCAACCACCATCTATAAACCATCAAGCACCGAACACCTGAACAGCATCGCTCTCAACGTATGAAGATGTTTCATTTCTGAAGCCCTTACACATCGAAACCATACAGTCCACACACATAGAAGAACACGCATCGTCGTAGGCACACATCAGCAGCACTACCAGCACACTGTAGCGGACTAGCAAAGGTTCGATTCCTGGCATCCGTTACATTTGTTGGTCGCTTCGAGCCGGATTGAAGAATGCCTACGACGCGTTCAAGAGGTCGTGCTCCCGAGGTCGCCGGGGGAGCGGCCGGCGCCGGGCCTAGTTCCAGTACCCCTGCCCGCGCCGCCACTGCCCGCAACCCAGCCGCCGCGGTCGTCCGTCACGACGGGCCACCGCGATCGCCGTCGACAACAGTCGGGAGCGACGCGCCGCCACCGGCCCTCCCGGCCCCGCAGGGAGAGACGAACGAAACATCACTCAAGATGCAAGGAAGCGAGCAGAGGTGCAGTCGAGAAATGAAGACGGCAAGGACGTTGCAACCATCTGATAGATCGAGCGTTTGTACAGCGCAACATAGTAAAATAGAAAATAGAGATAGAAAGAAGCCAACGAGGGAACGCGACCAACGGTCAGCAGCTACGGGACGCTCCAATAGAAATGTGATGTTGGCTCGAGAAGAAGTTTTGAAGATAAAACTACAGTTAGCACAGTTAGCACCACAGAAGGCTGAAGAGGAGGCGGACTCCGATGACTACGACGAGGATGGACAGTCGAAACAAGAATACGTACGTTCGTGGTTGGAAGAGGCTCCGGAACCCCAGCCCGGCCCTGAAGATATAGATATAGTGATATCGGCGTCCACTAAGAAGAGGGACGTCGACGGGGCACAGAAGATAGATAAGGAAGATGGACCGCCCTCACAGAAGATGGACGTTCATCAACAGGGAGGTTATTCACTGAAGCCGTTCATCACGGATCTCACCTCCGCGATCGCCGCGCTCGCCGACAGGAAACCACCGGACACATCGATTTGTTGTTGTTGCATCACACCCGGCGGTTTCGAAAGTCATCATGACGTTACCAACGTTCGGCGGCGCGCACACCGAGTGGCTGTCGTTCAAGGCGATATACGACACCACCAAGAATTTCTTCAACGACGTGGAGAATACAGCGAGACTGAGAAGAAGTCTCAAGGGAAGAGCGTTAGAAACAGTTAGCTCTGAACTGATTGGGCATGCGCGACCAGATGAAATCATGAAGGAGTTGGAGCTGCAGTTCGGACGACCAGACTCGATCGCACAGGCAGAGACGGACAAGCTGAGGACCCTGCCACCCTGTAGCGAAGCACCTAAGGACATATCCGCGTTCGCGAGCAAGATTAGAAGCGGCGTCGTCACACTTCGTGCGTTGAAAAAAGAACACTACCTCATCAATGCGGAGCTAGTGTGTGTGTTGACCGAGAAGCTACCGAACTCGCTACGTGTGTAGTGGTACAAGACGTACACCGAGAAGTGCCAGTCGAAGCTGGACCTCAGTCGATTCAGTGACTTCGTGACAGAGTACGCGCGTTACTGTAGCGCGTTCGCGCCGGCTGAGAACATCACCGATGGGCCGCCAAGCAGACGTACCGTGCAGAGGACGTACACGGCGACGGCGACGGAGAAGCGAACGCATACGGACACGTCTAACGCGAAGTGCAGGATATGTGAACGCGAAGGACACTACTCGTCGGCCTGCAGCACGTTTCGTAACGCCAACGCAGAGAAGAGATGCCAGCTAGCTAAGCAGCATGGATTGTGTTTTCGCTGCTTACGCATACGCCGAATAGAACACTCGTGCAAGCCCAAGAAGTGCGGTGTAGAGGGATGCCGCGCTACACACAACCAGTTGCTTCACTACGATAGAGGAGCCCATAGGACCGAAGACGTGAACATAGAAAAGCAAGAAACGGTCGCCAGTTCGTGCATACGTGCAAAGGCTCAAGCATACTTAAAGATAGTGCCCGTGCAGATAGTCGGACCGGCGGGAGAGGCGTCTACGTTCGCCCTACTCGACGACGGAAGCACCGTATCGCTCATAGACGAAGACATAGCCAAGGAAGTTGGCGCGGAAGGGAACCTGGACCCGTTTACGATCCGTGCCATAGGCGATACGTCGATCGACATGCCAACGTCGTGACGCGTAGACATACACATACGAGGAGCCGGCACCGACAGCAAACAAGTGCCTTTGTGTGCGCGCACCGTAGCCAGCCAGCACCTATCACCGCAGAAGATCGCCGAAGAGGACCTGATAGACTGCAAACACCTCGAAGGCATCAAGAAGAAGCTGGTGTACGACATAGGCGTGCCGAAGGTGCTAATAGGACAAGACAACTGGCATCTGCTCATAGCGAACGCAGTACGAAGAGGACCCAACGATCAACCGGTGGCGTCGCTTACGTCGCTGGGATGGGTGCTGCACGGCGCACGCTCACGCACCTTGGGAAACACCGTACACTTCGTCAACGGTCTCTCCGCTATAGATGAAAACATAGAAGCGCAACTGAAAGAATATTTCGCACTGGAATCGCTCATAGTGAACCCACGTCGACCGAACTTGAACCCCGAGAAGCGGGCTACAGATATGTTAGAAAAACATACGAAACAATTAGAAGATAGACATATAGAGACGGCTCTTCTGTGGAAACAAGAAGACATCGTCACGCCAGATAGTTACGAGAACGCGGCAAGGAGGCTCGCACACATAGAGAAAAAATTTGATAGAAACATAGAGTTGAAAACAAGATATACAGAACAGATGAACTCGCTGATAGAAAAGGGATACGCAGAAAAAGCTCCCATGAATAGTACGCCAGGGAAGACTTGGTACTTGCCTCACTTCGATGTACACAACCCCATGAAGCCTGAGAAGATTCGTATAGTTCACGACGCCGCCACGAAAACCAGAGGTGTGTCACTCAACGATTACCTGCTCACGGGACCGGACTTGCTACAATCGTTGCCGGGGGTGTTGATGAGGTTCCGTCGACACCGCGTTGCCGTCTCAGCTGATATAACGGAGATGTTTATGCAGGTGAGAGTACGCCCAGAAGACCGAGACGCGCTGCGCTACCTGTGGAGAGGTGACCGACGGGACGGACCGCCCCAGGAATACCGTATGAAGTCCATTATCTTCGGCGCGGCAAGCTCACCGTGTACAGCTATATTCGCGAAGAATTGGAACGCTCGCAAGCACGCAGAAGAGTACCCAGAAGCAGCAGAAGCCATCATAGATAACCATTACATGGATGACTCTAACCATTATCTGGACAGCTTCAGGGACGAACAGGAAGCGACGAGCATAGCGTCACGGGTGCGAGACATACACAGACAAGCGCACTTTCACCTCACGAAATGGGTGTCGAACTCTAGAAACGTCATCGAAGCAATAGAACCAAGTCAACATCGCCAGGAGACAGTCGGCCTCGCCAGCAAGGGGCAAGAAGAGAAAATTCTCGGCTTGATGTGTAAAACGAGCGCGGACGAGCTGAGCTTCAACCTTACACTCGCACGGCTTCCAGACGGCCTCATCGGCACCGAAGCGCCTACCAAACGAGAAGCGTTGAAAATAGTTATGTCGCTATACGACCCGCTCGGCCTCGCATCGCCCGTGACTGTTCGAGCCAAACAGGAAGCCTGGCGACTCGGTACAAATTGGGACGAGAAGTTTGACGAAAGCCTCAGAGTGCAATGGGCATCGTGGATACACTTAGAACAGTTGAAGTCGATACGCATCCCGCGGTGTTACCCCGGGTACAGTGACGCCTGTACACTCCAAGTACATGTCTTTACGGACGCCAGTGAAGCGGCCTACGCAACAGCGGTGTACTGGCGAGCGACTACACCAGATGGGCGTGTGCACGTGACGCTCGTTATGGCGAAGGCGAGAGTGGCACCGCTTACGGTGGTGTCAATCCCGAGACTCGAACTGCAAGCCGCCGTCATGGGTACGCGAATCGCTCAAGCGGTAATAGAAGAACATCGCGTCAAACCCGAGGCCGTCGTGTACTGGACGGACAGCAAGACCGTACTGAAGTGGATCAGAAAAGGAGCACGGGCGTACAAACCATTCGTCGCACACCGCCTAGCCGCCATAGAAGAGCATAGTAAAGTTGAAGATTGGCGCTGGGTACCTACGAAGATGAACGCGGCGGATGCGGCTACACGCGACGTGCCAAACAGCTTTAACTCCGAACACGAGTGGTACACCGGACCGACGTTCCTGTACGAAGACCCGTCACTATGGCCCGTAGAGAAGCACATCGCCCCTGACGCGACAGGCGAAGAGTGCACAATGACAGCTGTAGAGAAACGTCAAACATATAGAATTATAGAAGCCGTACCGGACCCGTATAGATTTTCCAAATGGGAAAGGCTCTTACGAGCAACAGCAAGAGTTCTACAATTTATAGCATTATGTAAGAACACCGCAGAGAAGGTTCTATATAAAAGAACGCAGAAAAATAGACAAAAGGATCCAGATTGGCATCATGTGACGAAGACGAAGCGCAACATCAAGTCGGGCAGAGCGGCACCTCGTCCAGCCGCCGACTCCCGAAACTTCGTGCTTCTCTCCGCAGAACACACCCGCGGCGCCGAGGACCTTCTTGTGAAGGCGGTACAAGAGGACTCCTTCAGCGCCGACCTTCGGGAGCTGCGGCGCGGAGGAGATGTCGCCAGAGACAGCCGCCTGTATTCGTTACCCGTGCAGATGAACAACGGAATGATCACTCTACGCAGTCGTATAATAGCTACAGAAGAAATCTCCGAACAGACAAAGAGACCGCCAATCTAAGACGGCGATCATCGCATTACACAGCTATACATAGATTGGACGCATAGAAAATTACATCACAGCGGTACAGAGTTGGTAATAAATGAAATACGCCAACACTATTGGATTCTTCGTCTGCGGCCGACTACAAAGAAAATAGTACATAGATGTCTACCATGCCGCATTAGAAAAACGCAGCCGCCTGAGCCAGCCACAGGGGACCATCCGAAGACGCGCCTTGCTCACCATCAGAGGCCCTTCACCTACACGGGTCTTGATTATTTCGGGCCGCTCTCCGTAACCGTCGGTAGACAGCGTCACAAACGTTATGTGGCACTGTTTACATGTCTCACTTCCAGGGCAGTACATCTGGAGGTCGCCGCCAGCCTGAGCGCCGACTCCGCAATCTTGGCGCTGCGCAGGTTCGCAGCGCGCCGAGGTTGCCCCGCAGAGATCTACTCGGACAACGGCACCAACATGCACGGTGCCAACCGAGAGATGAGAGACGCCGTCGCCGAAGAAGCGAGTCGCCGTGGCATCATATGGCGCTTCATCACCCCCTCAGCGCAATTCATGGGGTGTGCATGGGAGCGCCTCGTCAGGTGCGTGAAGACCGCCCTCTATACGGTCCTTCACGAGCGGCATCCACACGAAGAAGTCCTAGCTACACTACTGTGTGAGGTCGAGTACACAGTAAACAGTCGACCCCTCACACACGTCTCCGTCAACGCAGCAGACAGCGAGGCCATCACCCCGAACCACATCCTGTTCGGTGGTTCTGCTCGCCTCCCTCCACTGGGCGAGTTCAGCGAGGCTGACCTCAACAGCAGCAAGCACTGGCGTTGCGCCCAAATCCTCGCCGACATGTTCTGGCGCCGTTGGGTGCGTGAGTACCTACCCGAGCTGCAACACCGGCGGGAGCCCCATGGGTCTGGGCTCAACCTCGAGGTCGGCGACCCCGTCCTGATCGCCGACGGCCAACTCCCGCGCAATACCTGGCCGCGCGGTCGAGTTGTGGCCATCTACCCGGGCGCCGACGGCGCCATATGCACTGTCGAGGTGCGCACAGCAGCAGGCGTCCTCAAACGGCCGGCTAAGAAGCTGATCCCCCTGACCAAGTGACGAGGCGTCGCTCACCGGGTGCTCTGCAGCACCGCCCCACGACGGGTCACGCGCGTTGCTGCACGGCGGGAGAGATGTTCGCGACAGACATTAAAAACTATGACAATGAATAGTGTATTCGAAACCGCGAGTGAAAATCGTATAAAATCAGTGTTATCTAATCGTGCGGTACACCGGGTTCGGTTCCCGGACGTGTCAAAACGTTAAAAAATAGCTAAAATAGTGTAAATGGTTAGATCGTTAATATAAAACAACTATGTAATACATGAACTTTAGTCTTAAATTTGTGCTAACTGTAGAGACCTAGATATCAATCATAAATAGCGTTATCAGTAGTGACAGATAAGAGTTAATACTTCATAAAACAGCTGTTTGTTTACATATTCGTTTTATAGTTTTATAAGTGTTTTTTGGCTTCATATAGGCTTGAAATCATGTCTAGATACCTTTTTATTGCTAGTTATTACCTTATATAGCTAAAATAAGCATAATAACAAACATTTGTATGTTTATCATAAATTTTGTTTATTTAGGATAGTATTTACTTAAGAAATTCTGTAATTTTCTTATGATTCATAAGTTTTCATGTAATAGGTTCGAATTGAATAAAGATATTTCATGGTGTTTGTTTTAATAGATGCCCCATATAGTTGCACACAACGGCCTACCAAAATTATATATATAGATTTAGTATACAATAGTTTTTCAATAGAAAATATAGTGGGCGGGCCCTTGTGTGACAGCATTTTTGGGAGTTTTTATGGAATAACTTAGTGACGCTAGTAGTTAGGTTTAGGTATTGTATACCGATAGATAGAACTTAATGAGACCTATCTAACGATGTATAGAACATGTACGTATGTATAATAGGAACGAATCATACATAACATTTGTACTGTATTTGAAATAAAAATAAACGAAAGATTTTCTGTGCACGTGTTTGGTGCGATGGTCGTCGATAAGGTGAAGTTTCGAGGTACTTAAGCGACCATGTATTCGGCCAGTTGTTGGCGTCTCAACCACCATCTATAAACCATCAAGCACCGAACACCTGAACAGCATCGCTCTCAACGTATGAAGATGTTTCATTTCTGAAGCCCTGCACATCGAAGCCATACAGTCCACACACATAGAAGAACACGCATCGTCGTAGGCACACGTCAGCAGCACTACCAGCACACTGTAGCGGACTAGCAAAGGTTCGATTCCTGGCATCCGTTACAATTATACTTATAAAAAATTTAAGTACAACAATATTTGCTTATTAAGATTTAGCTTAAAGAGCAGACATTTTAAGTATGTACATATGTATGCAAAATTATCAAGAGGGTATTAGTTTTCGAAACGATAATTATATGTACCAACCCTCCTACAATTTAGTTGACAAGAGCGTGTTTCTTGGGTCTACTATCTTTTTAATTTTTTATTGTAATTTTTCATTGCAATCATGACCGTGACCAATACAGGGAGAATGGGCATTTACCTTTTTTCTCATCTTACTGAAAGTTAGTCGGTATAATGTAATAATAGAAGAAGGATTAACGAAAATTTGCATATCATCATAATATAATCCGCATTATGCTACACAAGATACTTTGACAGTGCAAATGTTTTTTTGATTGCAACCCCTCGCAAAATTTATGGAACCATTTTTGCTACATTTCCGCGATCCCGGTAGCATATAGCAGCATAAGTTGATGATAATCAAAGGGTACCGATGATAAATACACATTTAATGCACCATCTTATGTAGTCTGAGATCCGTAAGATCGCTCTTCACCAATTTGGTTATTGAATGAAAAGTATTTAATAGCAAATGTTGCATGTTAAAAAACATATCGCAAATGGGTTGGTAAAAAAATTCGGTCCTGGCTAAAAAAATGTCAACCGCTTTTCCTCACAGGTTTTTCGTAGACAACCTAATTTGATATAAAATACTCTTCATCCAATAAGCAGATTGGTGATGGATGCTCTTCTACAGATCTTACACTAATAGGAATTCTTGTAACTTAATTATGTATAATAAAGAAATAAAATATATAATAATTATAATGTGTAAAATAGACTATGGTAGGGTTAAAATTGTGATAAATGGATTGTGACATAAAATAATGCATCTTTGCCACCTTGGGAGTTTACAACATACCAACACATATAGACAATTATAAAACCTGCTTGATCATACTGCAAAAGGTCGTCTAGCGCCGACGCTAAACAAATTGGGATCATAAAAAGAGTCCTTTGGGTTGCTGGATTTTTACCAGAAAATGTCTTTATATATATGAAGAACACAATCAAGCCACTTTGTGCGTGTTTAGATATGAGGCGCGAAAAGGAGGAGGTTCTCAATTCGGCCGGTATATATTTTTTTTGTATGCATGTACACCGATTACGCCGAGGTTTCCGAACTGATTTACGTGACTCTTATTTTTACCTACCCCTATGTATGAAATCAAATCCCGCAAGTAAATTTGATCCACTTCCCAGTTACCGATTGACGTGAAATTTTGTATGCGTATGTAAATTGAATGACAATGAAAAATTATTATGACATAGACCTGATCTGATGATGGAATCGAAAGGTGGCCATAGGAACTCAGTAATTAAATCACTAAACTGTATTGAGTTTGGGCTCGTATGATTCGTCTTAACGAGCAATATTCTAACAAGAACGTGAAATTGTGTTTCAAAGAGCATTTTTACGGAGACAACTACTTTTATCCGTTCCCGTTTCTTGAGATCTATATTTTTCAAGGCGATTAGCACCTTTTGTAGGTCTACCCATAACTATTTGACAATACAACAATACACTAGTATGAAATAAAAATAACTACGTTAAAAAAAACGACTTCAAAAACTAAAATATAAAAAAGATTGAATATTAATTAAATACTACCTATTATTTATATGGGCTAATTAAAAACAGGTTTGAAGCTGGTGCCAAGCCTTAAACAAATAATAATATTTTAATCACTTAAATGAATACGAGTAAATGAATACAATAAAATGCCTACTTTAAATAAGTTACTCAGTAAGTATTATTATAATGGCACCGACTGTAAACCTATTAATAAATAGCACATTTAAATAATAGGTAGTGTAACACCTTACGGTGATACTTGTTAATAAAACAACTCCTCCAAAATGCAATCTTAATATATAAAATCCTTGCGTTACTGAATGACTGACAGACACGCTAGAGCCGAAACTATTGGGCGCAGTAAGCTGAAATTTGGAATGTATGTTCCTTGGGGACCGTAGGGGTGCACTAAGAAGGGATTTCCCGAAATTCCCACGGGATCAGCCAAAACGGGTAAATTAAAAAAAATGCAGGCGTAGCTGCTGGCGTCCTCTAGTCTTCTTATGTTTCTTGTCAAAGCACAGTGGTTACAAAGTGCATGAAAACTTGTAAAAAGCACTAGTGACGGACCACACAAGACGTTCGAGACGAAGCGTCCGTACGGATCGCGGCGGCGGTCTTATATAGGCGGGCACGTGTGAGTGTGTGCGTAGACTCGATACAGTAGGGAGCGCGTAGCCGCGATGCGCGTAGAGGTGGGGTCGCGTGTTTATGTTGTTACATCCTCCCCCTCTGGATACGAAGTCGTCCCGACGAGAAGACAGCCAGGAAAGGTGTTTCAGGTTATTGCCTTATTCTTGGTCGCCCACGTCTCGATCCAGATTGTGTAGGAGCAGGTGCTGCCTTTGGCTTTGGCGGTCGGCCCCGTTTTCTCAATGGGCGCACTGGTGGAGGTGGCGTGCTGTCACTGCCCTGATAAGGAGTTAAGGCAGAAGTATGGTACACGCCTAAGGCCTGTCCAGGTGCGCTGGGATCTGAAAGCACATAAGAAGATACGCCATGGCGATCCATGATTAAATATGGTCCATCGCGCCGTGGACTGAACTTGGCGCTGACTCCTCTAGCGGAATTGCTAATGGGGTGAGTCGTAGCCAAAACTTATAGCCGATGTCTTTGCGGCGACCTTTGTCCTTTCCTTATTTCCTAAAAAAATTTCCTTCTTTCATTTCTCGTATTTCCCGAGCTCTATTTAAAGTATTGGCAATCAGTATGTCATGTGCATTATCGTCCGGAGTCCGAAGTTCTCTAGCGAAAGTTAAATATGCAGGAGTGTATCCAGTAGTCAGACTGTTTGCAGTATTCACTGCAAATCTAATACTAGACAGCTTATCGTCCCATGTGCAATGATTATCTTCTACAAGGATGGCCAACTGTGTCTTCAAATCTCTATTCTGCCGCTCTACTGGATTTGCTGCGGGATGATAAGCCGGAGTGAAAGCATGCTTGATGTTGAAGCAAAAGGTAAGCTGCTGCATAATAGCACTAACGAATTGTGGTCTATTGTTACTTATGAGCTTTCTAAGCAGTCCATATCGTAGAAATACATCATCTATCAAGATTTTCACGCAGTACTCAGCGCTAGCAATCTTCATTGCAAACAGCTCGACCCAGCCCGTCGCCACATCTTCGACTATAAAGATTTGCCATAGGCTGTGGTTGGTAAGGGTCCAAATATATCGAAGGCGATGGTCTCAAATTGATTGATCGGGGTAGTTTGGAGTAATCCAGCTGGTTTCATATTTGATGGTTTGTACCGTTGACAAAAAACGCATCTTTTGACATATGCTTCAACATACTTCCTCATTCCCTTCCAATGATAGCGTCGAGAAATGCGGTGGTCGGTTTTGTCAGCACCGTAGTGTCCGGCTAACGGATCATCATGATAAGCAACTAAGACGTTGGCCCACTCATGCTGTGGTACGACGAGCTGAGCTTCCTCCGAGTCAGTACTAGGGCTGTATCGGTAAAGTAACCCATTGATCATTATTTGTTTTCTCAGCATCTTCTAAGGCGAGCACAATGCGGCGTATTTGGTCATCCTTTAACTGCTCGTCTCTTATTTCTGAAGGAGATTGCTTGAGCATATTTACTTCAACATACTTCGCATTGCTTAGAAGATACATCGTCGCAATTAGGTCTTAACAGTGTGTTTGCAACTACATTCGTCCTTCCCGGGGTATATTTGATCGTGATGTCATAGGCTTGTATTTGCAAAGCCCATCTCGCTAGTCTGCCTGTAGGGGATCGTAGAAACATAAGCGACTTCAATGCCTGGTGGTCTGTTATCACGGAAATTGGGAGTCCTTCGCTGTAGCCTCTAAATTTTGCAATAGCCCATACTACAGCAAAAGACTCTCTTTCAGTGGTTGAGTAATTCCTCTCAGCTGCGTTTAGTAATCGGCTGGCAAATTCAACCGGATGCTCATCATCGCCCTCCCCCTGGACTAAAACCGCTCCGAGAGCATAATTGCTGGCATCTGACTTGATAACGTACGGTTTGGTGCTGTCAGCTTGGCGAAGAGTTGGAGCCATTGTCAGATGGGATTTCAGCTGATTTAAGGCATCTTCTTGTTCTGAGGCTCCACTCAGTACCTGCTAGATGCCCTTGATAGGTTGCAGTGACGTACTGTTCGTATCATAGGTGACCTTGAGGCTACTAAGACCCTTGAATCTCTGCAATTACGCAGGGACGTAGCCTCAATGGCTGTCTTTTACCGATTGTATCACGGTGAGTGCTCAGAAGAACTCTTTCAACTCGTCTCTTCTTTTCTATCCCGAACAACACGTGCCGGGTTAAGGTGCCACGCTTACACGGTAGAACAGATACCGTCACGTACGAAAAGGTTCGGTACATCTTATCTTTGCCGTACCATAAAGATGTGGAACTCACTGCCAGCTCACGTGTTTCCTTCCACCCTTGATCCTGGGTCCTTTAAGCGGGGCGTGAAAAAGCATCTCTCAAGGCCGTCAAAGTGAGGGCCACCATGTTACATTGTTTAACCAGCCATTGAGGATGGTGGCCTTCACAATAGAACTTCACTGTCAGCTTACCATCAGGCAGCGTGAAGTCAATTTGACAGGTTTTCTTAATAAAAACAAAAAGAGGTCCAGTTCCATATTGCCTTTTCCTTTGTTAGGCGAGTTAGCGGTTCACTAATTTGCGCGAACTTTGGGATGAATCGCCTGTAACATGAGCAGGTTTGCAGGAACGTTAACAGGTGCTTGACATTCCTAGGAGCAGGATATTCTAGAATGGCCGATACCTTCCGTGGATCAACCTTTAATCCATCTGGAGTAATGAGGTGGCTCAAGTATTTTATGGTCGGAGAAAAAATTTGCATTTTGCAAAGTTAACCGCAAAAATCGTTTAACCTTTGCAGAACTTTTTCTAGGTCCGCCAGATGACTTTCAAAGCTGGAAGACATATAATGACCAGGTCATCCAAGTATGCTAGCATTTTAACATCTTCCAGGCTAATGCGCACTCTATCAATGAGACGTTGGAAAGTGGCAGGCGCGTTACGCAGTCAAAAGGGCATCCTTTCGAACCGATATACTCCGAACGGTGAAATGAACGCTGTTTTATCTTGGTCAGCCTCTTTGACTTTCACTTGCCTGATTGCAGGTCTAGTGTAGACATAAACGGCGTTGGGTTGGCTGCATGTAATAGGTCATCGATTGGTGGAATCGGATAAATATCTGACACGGTTATCGCGTTTAGCCGTCGATAATCAATGCAAATTCGCATTGAGCCATCTTTCTTAGGAACCATCACAACCGGTGCTGGCCATGGGGAGGAACATGGCTCAATTATGTTCCTGTCAAGCATCTTTATTATTTCCTTCTTCAGCATCGCTTGCCGTGGAGGTGATACCCGATACGGAGGCACAGAAATTGGGTTGTGATCCCGCGTATCGAAGCTATGTTCCGCTATTGTTGTTGGTTCATTGCTTTCACCGAATGCTTTCATATTCCTATGCAGGACTGCCTTTAGTTGGATTTTTTGTACTGTATCTAATGTTTCCGAGTCCACATCATCCACAGAAATAGACCCTATTTCCACATCGTCACTACCGTCGTCGCTTGGAAACAAATAATCTTGATTGCGGTGACAAGTCTACTTCAGCGAGATGTGTATTTATTTGGGCGTCCCGGTACATAAAGTCTATAAAACTTGGTGAGTAGGCATCGAACAGTGCTCTTTTCTTCCTAAGCGTCGTTGGTGGATCTATAAGTACTACTCGATACGGCCTGATACCTGGGTCAAGCGCCTGTGAGACAGGCGCTTGACCCAGGTAGTGCTGCTTCTCGAGGGCTTCTAGGCTTTCTTAAATCAACCGCACCACAGGCACTAGATTCGGGCAATGCTGGTCCTCCGTCAACGACATTGCCCATAGAACCATCCGGTGTGATCGGCAAGGGAGAAATAAGATCCGGTAATTCAAGTTCTTGTAGAAACTCCCTTCGTTTCGGGCTTGATAAAGGGGTGGTCTCGATGTGAGCCATTGATGTTTCCTCGCTACGCTTCACGCATAAGTTGTAAGAGTGGTCTGGATCGTCGACCAAGTGCCAGCACAGTTGGGGAATATTAAGAACTATCTCGGCATCCTGGATGAATCCAACCCCCAGTAGGGTACGTGTCTCTCGTGACTCTGGAAACACGATAAAAGTTGTGGGAATCACCCGGTTGCAAAGACTGACCGGTACCTTGATCATTAGTACATCGCGCTGCGTCTTTCCACCGTCGGCTAGTGTAACTATAAGTTTTTGCCTGCAGAAGTTGTAGCCCTGCTGGCGTAGACATTGATAAAGTCCATATGAAGCCACGCTTGTCTTCGCACAGGAATGTACGTATGCTGTCCCTGTTATCCTGCCTACGCTGATCCCGATTATCGGCCTTCGACGAGCATCAGTCTTGATGTTGATGGCACAGAAAGTAACCTCCTGCTTGATAGGAGTATTTTTCATGCAAGTCGGACATTTAGAGTGAACCACACCTGGTGCACCACAACCATAACACGAAAATTTCGGCTGGGAGGGTGATGGCATTTGCGCAGCTACAGACGAGGTAGTTGGTTGCACGAGTGGTGGCTGAGTTGAAGGTGCGGTCGTATTTGTACTCCCTTGTTCTCTTGCCCTTCTGCGACAAACTTATGTGGAATGACCTGGCAGCCTGCAGTATCCACATCGATCTTTTTGGGCACTGAAGTTTCCTTTAACCGTTCTGACTGAGTGCCAGGTTGTTTTTCAAGTAGCAGTTGTTCCACTCCCGTAGCTGCTTTTAACAAGTCGTCGTAGTTGGACACGGATTCTCTAGGTATTTTGCCGCGAATTTTGAATCGTAACTGGCCGGATATCATATCAAGCTGCTGCGATTCTGTGTGCTCAGGGTCTGGTAACTGCGCAAAATAAGCTCTCTTTCGGGATATAAATGTGTCAGTCAGCTCCTTGTCTTCCTGTTTTATGCCGACTATGTCCTGATATACAAGAAATGCTGGCCTCTTGGGAGCATAGGCTTCTCAAATTCTCACTTGAAAATCTGCCCAGGTACAGACGCGCTTCTTGATACCATTCCACCAAATCGCCGCTTCACCTTTTAATATCAATGGCACGCTGTTAATGGCTTCCTCGTCATTGATGTTTTCAACGGTCTTGAAAACAGTTGCTGCCGTAAGGAACGCTTCAACAACTTCTGTGTCCCTTGTTCCATCAGAACATTCTTTACAAGTGGCAAAGGAACCGCGCTGTTGTGACCCAACCTTCACAATTAGATGCTCAAACTGATCTTCAGATAGGTTCATACCGCCTTCTGTTCTTTCCTTCTTGGCTATTCTTCTCGCCTTTGGGCTTGCCTTCTTTAGGGCCTTTACGTTGAGTGCCAGTTTTGTAACACCTTATGGTGATACTTGTTAATAAAACAACTCCTCCGGAATGCAATCTTCTTATATTTCTTGTCAAAGCACAGTGGTTACAAAGTACATGAAAACTTGTGACGGACCACACAAGACGTTCAAGACGAAGCGTCTGAGAAGAGAAGGTCTGTTTAGTACAACCAGAGTTCCGAGGTACCGGATGCAATGGCTGCGCGTAGCAGACTGCGCGAGCTTCATCATCATGGACTTCTTCTCACCACCCCCTGCGGGGTAGTGGGGTTCCTTTGGGAGGTGTCTCCTTAAGGAGGTTATCTACGCGGCCCAATACTATGGGCCGGTCATTAGGTTGGCCGCCCTCGAGGCTGACCAACCGGGTGAGTCTCAGTTGGGAGAGGCCCAGTTATTCGCCTGCGAGAGGGCGGCGGCTGGTCGTCTGGCTGGTGTGGTGTTGGCGGTGGTGATGAGGCCCCGCTCGAGGGAACTGGGATCAGTCCCCGAGCGGGGCGCTTCAGTCACCTCCGGATGAGCAGTGTTGACTCTGGATGGGGGAGAGGAGCGATATATGTCGTTCATGGAGACATGGGAAGCACTAATACTACAACCAGCGTGACGCCATTAGTATACTGCCTTCTTTTAAATAAAACTAAATCCACTTATTTAACACTCTTCAGACTCATCAGGTCTCAAATACCCATGAGGAAACCATCGGAATTTCATACAGATATTGAACCTGCTCGATTGTGTGGTCTACCCATATGTCAGAACGGACCTATGGGTCTGTTTTTGTAAATATATGTTATTACAATAATAATATAAATAACATTTTATGAAATTTTGGAAACTATGATTTTATATAAAATATACTAGGAACCGGAACGAGTGTCTGCCATCATGTTTGTCTATAAAAAAGATATTACCTATATTTTAAGATATTAAAACGGCTGACTTTTCATTCTTTTCGACTTCTACGCACGCTTAAAGGAACCCTCTATGGGAATAGTGAAGCCCTTTTTCATCTACTGCAGATGAATTAGTATAACTACCATTAATATGGAATTTGCTACTATACAGTAAGTCTGCGGAACACGTCTCTCAGTCTAAAAGGTAGTGTAGGGCAGAGAATTGAATACCGCACAAAATAAAGTAACTATGTCATTCATAATCGGCATTGTACGATGTATTAAAAAAAACAAATTACATAATACTCTCAAGGTCTCAATTGAGAAAAATTTAGTAATTATCGTAAAAATTGTAAACACTAGAGTATTTATCTTTTGATAACCTATACAACATAATCATTCATAATGTTAAGTCACAGCATGTTTATAATCTTAAATACACTCATTATCCAGCAAGGCATGCCGATATTGTCGTTTAGAGGAGACTCTTCTCTAGGTAGAGCATTCATATCAAACGTATCAGGTAGATTTTATTAGACAACCCTTGCGTAGCATACATGGAATATTTTCCATATTGATATGTTCTGTTAAAGATTTAGTGGTTCATATTTTATAGAAAGTTTTACACGATTTTGATTCGATTGTTATCTATATTTTGTTTAGTTTGTTACTTCTAGATAATCTTAAGCTCAGTTACTCACTTTCTGTAGTGCATTAATAAATATTTTTATCAACATCAAAACTTTTTTTTTGTTGATTTTACTTTAAATTAGCCACCGGGTTGAAAACGGAATATTCGAAAACATCTTTTTTGTACAATTTTGTAGTGGGTTGAAAACGGAATGTTTATTAATAAATTTAGCTCGTGGGTAGAAAAAATGGGTTGAAAACGGAAACAACCCCGAGATAAAGTCGCAATGTGTGTACAACGCCTACAAAACAACTTGCTCTTATTATGTGCTGTTTACGTACACCATTTATTTTGATTATTAGTGTTTTTAAGTATAATTATATGCACAGAAAACATACACAGCAGGCCTAAAATGTCTTTGTCTTAAATTGCTATATACCTATATAGCCGAAAAAAGGAAATTGGAGGACTCCTTGAAACAGTAACGACCGCAATTAAAAAAATATAAGAGTAATATTCCAAATATTGTTACTGCCAAATTAATATCATAAATCTCAGAGAGAGTGCTCTCAGTGCACTAGCTGACTTACTTACTTTTTACTACCTATTTAGAAAAAAGCATATTAAAAAGCAGTAAATAGAGTGCTTTACAGTTGAACCAACATGCAGTCAAAATAGGAGTAAAATACGGATAACGAATGTAAAAAATCTTTGTCTCGCCTACGTAAGGTACAGTTAGCTACGGAAGACCGATATACGTTTACGTGAGTTCTAGCTAATTATTATTCTCAATATCTTGTAAGATATTTAAAAAAAGAAACTTACCTAAATAATAATTTATACATAAAGAAAATTAAAAGAGTTTAAATTCATAAAAGACTCTGCAAAGATTTAGCAACTTTTGTAGTTGACTGTACATAGGGATTTAGGTATCTGTTGTCAATACTGTGCTTTGCTGACATGGTTTATAATTCTCAGGGGATATGTCCCTTGGGTTTTATTATGGACTAGTTGTGGCCCACGATGTCACGGGGTTGAGGTGATGTTTATGGTTAGAGCTTAAGTTCTTTCTTTATGTCTATGGGTTAGGATGTATAACTTTTCTCAAATAAATTTGCAGCTTTTTCCAGGATAGATGACTTACAACATTCACGAGCTCTACGTAAGCTCTACGTAAGCTCTACCTTAAAAGTGATTAGATTCTATAATAATATACATTTAATATGAATCGATGAGTCATCGAACCTAGAAGAATAATTGATTAGTATTTTCTTGGGTTTACGCGAATGTTATACATTGAAATCAAACTACGGTTTACGGATTCTGTCGTGATATATGAGTTTTATACACCACTATTTTTAATTAGTACAAAAACTTTAAGGACATATTAGTAAAGACATTATTATCATATATGTGACATAAGAATTTCGTAATATCTTTAAATAGCCAAGTTATAATCATTTGTTTTTTGTAGAAAATCTCACCAAAATCATAGACATATTTTAAAATCCATTCACTACTTCATTGATAGTATTTACTTTCCGTCCTACTCTTACGCATTCTTTCCGTCGCACTTATAATGTAGGTAGCCTTAGACAATAAAATGAAGCAAAATAATCAGTGTACAGTGTATTTTTTAATATTCTTAATTCTACCCTCTCATTCATAGTTTATCCGGGCTTAGGACCGGCAAAATTTACCGTTTTACAAGTAATTAAATACGAAGGTATGTAATTAGAAAGCAAACACATATCAAAATAAAAGAAGGTATTCTGTAATAAAAGAAAACAGTAATTTTGGCGTAATTATGAAGTTAGAATCATCTGCTATTTACAAATTATTTTATCATCATCATGTCAGCCTAGAGACGACCACTACGACTACTGCTGGACATAGGCCTCTCTCAAGGTTCTCTACACAGACCGATTTTGAGCCGCCAGCCTCAAATTACAATTAACTTAAGTAGGTATTATTTACTACACTTACAAGTTTTTCCATTGTCCTTCAAAATGTCCACCACCATTGTCAATACACAGATCACAGTCTTATCACTTCGTCAAAAGCGTCCATTATGCGCTGTTTTAATTATTCGACACTAGCTGGCTTACTTTTGTACACTCTCAAAATGATGTCCATGGGTACACAGCTGCACTCGCGATTCCTCCACTCAAAAAGTACGCACGAAGCATAGCTACATACTCCCGTGATATTATGAACTGATAAGCCATGGCGTCGGGAAAACGTAGACAAACAAATTGCAGCGAAAAAATCGATAGGTACGCTCTCGTCCGCTAGCAATTTAGCACTGTTTGTAGCATCCGAGCGCGGCGCGCGCGCAGTGCGACAGGGGGGAATTTATCAATGGAATATTTTACTACGAATAGTACGCGAGTCGGTCATAGACTTAGTTATGCATTAACCAATTATTACGTATTTTTGTGGACAGTTTTGGGACTTAGTGTTTTATTTTTTAACTACATAAATATGATCAGTTAAAGATAATTAGATTAGATTAGATTAGATAAATCTTTATTGTACACCATAAAAGAAAAAAAAAAACATACATTGAAGGAGCACAAACAAGAAATGCACAATTGGCGGCCTTATCGCATACAGCAATTTCTTCCAGGCAACCATTTCTTCCAGGCAACCATTTAATTATATTATAATTACATTTAATTTAATTTAATTAAATTTACATATAATTAGTGCCCCGTTAATTTTTTTGTCTAATTAAAAATAGTGGTGTATAAGATATTTAATTTAAACCGAATTGTCTAGAATCTACACTATTTATTAGCCGACGTTTCGATTTCTTTACAGGAACCGTGGTCAAGGAAGACTTCCGTAAACCGTAGTAATTAATTACATATAATACATAAAGTACTTTGGTATATAGATCACATTTACTTAAAACTACCAAAAAAGAAACAATTATTATTACTCCTGTAATTAGAAGACGGTTGTTGTTAATCAGATCAACAAAAGCTATTAATTGCCTCGAGTTGTTTAGATGACCTTTAGACGTAATTATATACTGTTTGACGTTAATTAAGCATTCCCTTTAAACTTAATAAGTAGTTCGAGCCTACTTAAGAGTGTAGGAGGACAATTAATTATATATTTTAGAATAAAATGTAGAATTCGAATGCGTAAAAAAACGATCGTGAAATTTTAAATGAAACCTAGTAATTTAAAATGTTGTTAATGTAATACTGAATAGAAGAATCGACAGTGAAAACAGAACATTCTTTGTTTATTAAAAGAACATTATTATTAATTTCAATGGGATTTTGTTTTTTCTTTTTAAATAATACTTATGAACATTGTATTAAATTAAGTCTATGTTGTAACGTTTTAAACATACATATATGGCGGCTATGAACGATTTAGTTTATGTTTTATAACAAGTCTGTTCACGTCTATTGGATTAAGGTATTTTCACGATGCAACAAACGTAGAATGTATACAATGATAACTCATTTTCAATACCGCTAAAATCATCAGTCAAAACAGCTGCGTCAATCGGAACATTGATATCTCATAATTCAATTTGTCGGTGTCGACACCTCTAGCGTAAGAGTGACGCCACACGACTCGTTGTAGCTGCGTTGTGAGTTTTGTATCATAATTACGACTGAGAGCAAAGCGACGCGATTCAATGCGACACAAATAAGCAGTTCTGTTGTAGCGATAGACAGACACTGACAGACACTGACAGACATATACTGACAATCTCTAAGAAGTAGATAATCTTCATAAGACACATAAGAGATCAACAATTTTACGTGCTTTTCGATGTGTGGAGTAGCGTTATATTTACTGGCCGATCTGCATAGACTGATAACTTCGCTAAACCTCGTGAACCGATGGATTGTATAAAGCATACTATCCTGTATATTATAGAAGGCTACGACGCTGTCTCGCCGTAGCACAGGTAGATTTGCGTTGTGACAATAAAACAAATTACGTTTGAGGCATTGATAAGAGTAAATATAATGATGTGTTTATATTAAAATGGAAATCATAAGCTGCGCAACGAACTAACTTCGCCCGTGTGAATTCCCTCCAACAATGAAACAATTTATAACAATAATGAGGGACAGCAATAATTATGATAGATGAAATCACCCCTATTGTTTTATCGAGCAAAGCCGTGAAGCGTAATTTTATATTTTTTGTCGATGTATGAATAGATCGTAGTTTGTAATTTATTATTTAAATCGCGACTGATTAAAAGCTACATTGATCGAGGATTGAAATAAGGTTAAAAGAAGCTATGGAACTGGCAGTGGTTTTACTGTGGCCCAATGAGTTTTCTTTCAGTCAGTTTTATGATTTAACTGTAATAATATTAATTTGATGGTACAACTTACCCGCCTTGGTGTGGCTTGCACTTGAAAAAGCTCATGTGTAAAGGGTGACTTTAAATATACAAGCTACGGACGTTGAAGCAAAGAATACATCTCAAATTACCGTCCACACAATGTCTTGTGTACCTACTTGTGTATTTTAGAACCAATGTAACGAGTCACACTGGCAGATGTGTTGAGGCGGCCACTTAAACTGCTTAATCATACGTGAATATGCCTATCACCTTTATTTTTTCTAGCTAAGCATGCAGCAAAGCAAAATAGACGCAGACACAAAGAACTCACAGAAATCACTGTTTTATTATAGAGAACATGTTCTAGCTCATGTCCTTGATAATCGCAGTGGTGGTAGCCGAGAAGATAATGGAGTTCCTGTCTATAAAATGTTTTCGCCACTGCAGCAGAAAAGCATCCTAAGACTCTCCACATAGACTGATCTTAAACCGCCAACCGCTTCCCGCGACCTCAAGAAGATATGACGGGAATTAGGTGGACCGACGATCTAGAGTTTTCAATCATCAACCTGTCGCAGTAAACTGCAGGATATCGTCATCTTCAATGGCACACTAATGGAGTCAAGATGTGTTTCTGCTCTCCAGCAGGTGGAGTGACTTTATACGCAAAGTGGCTTGCAGCGGCTGGATAGGAAGGCCCGAAAATCGACATCTTTCCTGATTTCTTACAAAATTCTACTTTATAATACCAACCAGGCAAATGTAACTTCCTTATAGTAAAATATCTGCCTATTTGGCTTTTATTAATTCACATCAAAGGTCCACTTCATTCCAGTCCATTCAAAAATTATAAAATTGCCAGCTTCTTTGCTGGGAAAAAGAAAAAACGGGGTGGTGTTAGCATCCTTATACGTAAATCACTCAATAGTAGAAATATGACATACATTAAAGAGCTATGCTCTGAAAAAATATTACATATGAATTATTTTTATCTGACCATAATACATGCCAACTATTATCATTTTCTGTACAACATAAACCCAGTTTAAAGTATTGGTATGATAAAATTATGACCGTGACTATCATGCTGAAAATATAAATAAGTTTAAAGAAGCTATTGAGAAGCCTATCATGGTATGACATATATGATGAAGATGACGCTAATAGAACTTTTAATAATTTTCATGCCATTTTTATTTTATTTTATAATTTATGCTTTCCATTCAAAAAAATTAAAATTAAGTGCAATTGCAATTCACCTAGGTGGTTAACCAAGAGTATAAAAATTTGTTGTAAGACTAAAAGAAAACTTAAAAAAATGTCTTATAGAAAACAAAACCATGCAACCAGAACCAAATACATCAATTATAACAATATCTTAAAAAAGTGTATTGTCCTGTCTAAAAGGACTGTAAATGTATTGTATTGTATTGTACTGTCTAAAAGGACTGAAATATATACAGAGTAATAAAAACCTTGCTACTTGGAATGTCATAAACAACAAAGTAGACACAGTTAAAACCTTCAAACAGATAGAATCATTAAAATACAATAACAGGATGATATCAGATCCTGTAAAAATTGCTAATGCTTTTAATGATTTCTTTATATTGGTTGCAGATGCAAATAATATAAAACAGAACTTCAACATATCCTGTGCTAAAATAAGTAGGAACAGCAGTAGCATCTTTTTACGACCCTGCAATTTGTCTGAATTTTTTAAAACAAACATGGTTTCGAATATAATTATTGTCATATGCATGTACTTTTTGCTTGCTGTGTTTAGGTTTTAGTCGTAAATAGTGAAGTAATAGTCATACAAAACTTTATTCGTCAAGTAATAAAACAAATTGTTTGACTCTGTAACCAAACTCGTCTTCAGCATTGGTTCTTAAAATAAACCGGGAGCATTGAGGCACAATATTGTTACATAATTAATGTATGAAAATCATTGTAGGATACAAAATAAAATAATTTAACGGGGCTGAGTCAGTCCCACCCCGACCACGACCGGTGCAAGTCGTCGAAAAGACATAATAGAGTATACTTTAAATAAGTTAATTTTACGCGATCAAGACCCGTTTAATAATGTAGTCTAATGTATAATTGTGAAAGTTTTATCGATTATCCTAGGATATCACATGTACCAGGCAGCTATGTATGTACAATTCTGACGTATAAGCTGCAAAGTTTCATCAAAATTCATTCAGCAATTTCTGCGACAGTGAACAACAAAAATGCATCCTCACTAACTTTCGGATCTAAAACACTACTAGGATTTACATTCACTAATCACCCACCAGGTTTGAGTAGTCGTATTCTAAAGTGAAGACCGCGCCTTGGCAAACGTAGTGTAGGACACTCTCCGGCTAGGTGGAGTGACGATATACGCAAAGTGGCTGCCAGCGGCTGGACACGAAGAGTCAAAAATCAAGCTCAGTGGCGTGCCATTGGGCAGGCCAGAATCCAGCAGCACGTGGACTATGGCAGGCTGATGATGATGATGATGATGATGAATCACCCACCATTCTTTCAGTATTCCATTAATATCATTCCGAAACTTACAAAGAACATTGTAAAGAACTTTCACCTGTGTTTTACGTTACAATAATTCTTCTTCATAAACTTTACGAGTTTCCCTTAGTACGTGAGGCTTTCGTTGACGTGAACTGACACACTTGCTTTTATGTGTTGTTAATAAAAAATATGTTATCGTGACCTGTACCAATTTTTATTGGCTTATGCAATGTTATGAAGCAATAAAATATATTAAGGATTGAATTTGGGTTCTGTTGTAGAATTTACAACTTTTTTATAGCATTATCGTAATGTATTAACAGGATTATTCTTTTTGGTATTTATTTACCTTGAGAGGTTTGAGTATTCGGCCGGGTTACATAGCGAATGTGTGTATGGGTGTGGTGATGGATTTAGAATACAAAGTGTCACAACCTCATTTCCATCTGCAGGAGTCATAATAGGCGACTAATGAAAATACACGAAGCAAATATTTTGACTGCACGGTTGGCGAAGTGGTATAAGCGGCCGCTCGGCGCTTGACACTGCGTCGAGTGTCGTGGGTTCGATTCCCACACGAGACAACACTTTGTGTGATACATAAATTGTTGTTTCGTGTCTGGGTGTTCATTGTGTCCGTTGGTTGTATGTTTGTAAAGTCCCCCGCGACACAGGATTTATTCCTAGTGCGGGAGTTGTCTTTTGAGAATAAATACGAAAATAAGAAATAGTATCTTGTAGAAGAGACGGAATACTCGCCATTAAACCCTATGCAAACCCGTCTAAATAGCGTGGTATAGTAGGCCAAATCCTCTGAATGCCTCACAATACTATTGTGAGCCAAATTAGGAGAGACGGACATCCAACTGAGTCTGAAGCAGCGATAGCTGAGTGGAGAGACCGACAGACTGCTACGCAGAGGGTCTCGGGTTCGAATCCACGGCACGCACCAATGACTTTTCGGAGTTAAGTGCGTATTAAATTGTTAATTAACGCTTGCTAATCGGTGAAGGAAAACATCGTGAGGAAACCTGCATGTCTTAGAGTTCTCCATAATGTTCTCGAAAGACATGTGAAGTCTGCCAACCCGCACTTGACCAGCGTGGTGGACTATTGCCATACCCTTCTCGTAGTGAGAAGAGGCCCGTGCCCAGCAGTGGGACAGTAGTATAAAGGGCTGATGATGATGAATTGGTTCTCCGAAGAGAATTAACGATTTCTCAGAATAAGAAATTTAATTATTTTCTATTACGTCAATGTTACAGGAATCGTGGGACAGTATATATACAGGGCTGATGATAATGTATATCCAGCTGTGTGTCCACTACAAATGAGGCTGATGATGACGATGATGACACTAGGTATCGAATTCAAACCCGAAATAATAGAAAGTGGTGCGCGCCGTGTATAGTTGACTAGATAAGCCCGCGGTTACACCCGCGTTATTTAAGGCTACTGCTCCGATCCCGTGGCTCATAGCGTGATGTTATATAGCCTTCCCCAATAAATGGGCTAACTAACATTGAAAGATTTTTTTAATTTTGACCAGTAGGTTCTGAGATTAGCGCATTCAACCAAACAAACATACAAACTCTTCAGCTTTATATATTAGTATAAGATAAAACTATTTACACATTTCATGAAGGTACTTTTGGCATGTTTATATTAACTTATTAAAATGAATGATGATCACAAATTCGCCTCACGCCGTTTATAAAATAACTAGATGATCCCGCGGTTAAACCCGCGTTATTTCAGGCTGCTGCTCTACTCCTGTGGCTCATAGCGTGATGTAATATAGCCTATAGCCTTCCTCGATAAATGAGATATCTAATACTAAAAAAAATATCCAAATCCGACCAGTAGTTCCTGAGACTAGCGTGTTAAAGCAAACAAACAAACAAACTGTCCAGCTTTATAATATCAGTATAGATTGACACCACTGAATCTGGATAAAAGCCAAAGAAAATCTTGTAAGTTTACTTACAATAAAATCATGACCTATTACGTCTGCTCTACCTTTTGACCGATAAATATCTAGATTTCTAGTAACTACAACCAATTTTTTTACGACCGGTACTTACAGGATCTCGGCAATAATGTTGTTCAAATTTGAACTACCTTATAATAAATTTGCTAGCTAAAAACTTTTTAGAAGTAACAAATACTTGTAATGCGAAGTTTTTTTGTTGCTATCAGTAAGCTACAATCGTTTGTAGACACTACGGAATTAATTTTGTTCGTTTTTTATCACTAAGTAATGTGATTATTGAGAATGGTTGAAGTGCATAATTCACGCGGATGGAGCTACGGGCGAAGTATATTGTACTTATTTAAAAAAAAGATTTGAATGGCTATTAGTAAACTACAATCGCTATCTGACTGCTACAATTTGTATATATAAAACGCATTTACTTAACGTATGTTCATTTCGTTAACTAATTTAAGATACCCATCGTTTTACCGACCCTGATCGGCTTACAGCGGTCGTGGCCGTGAAGGGATTGAGATGGATTACTTAACTGATTTAAGGGTTGTTACAATTACACAATATTCCATGGTGTTTGAATAGGCCGAGATAAAGTCGCAATGTGAGTACAACGCCTACAAAACAACTTGCTCTTATTATGTGCTGTTTACGTATACCATTTATTTTGATTATTAGTGTTTTTAAGTATAATTATATGCACAGAAAACATACACAGCAGGCCTAAAATGTCTTTGTCTTAAATTGCTATATACCTTTATAGCCGAAAAAAGGAAATTGGAGGACTCCTTGAAACAGTAACGACAGCAATAAAAAATATAAGAGTAATATTCCTAATATTGTTACTGCCAAATTAATATCATAAATCTCAGAGAGAGTGCTCTCAGTGCACTAGCTGACTTACTTACTTTTTACTACCTATTTAGAAAAAAGCATATTAAAAAGCAGTAAATAGAGTGCTTTACAGTTGAACCAACATGCAGTCAAAATAGGAGTAAAATACGGATAACGAATGTAAAAAATCTTTGTCTCGCCTACGTAAGGTACAGTTAGCTACGGAAGACCGATATACGTTTACGTGAGTTCTAGCTAATTATTATTCTCAATATCTTGTAAGATATTTAAAAAAAGAAACTTACCTAAATAATAATTTATACATAAAGAAAATTAAAAGAGTTTAAATTCATAAAAGACTCGGCAAAGATTTAGCAACTTTTGTAATTGACTGTACATAGGGATTTAGGTATCTGTTGTCAATACTGTGCTTTGCTGACATGGTTTATAATTCTCAGGGGATATGTCCCTTGGGTTTTATTATGGACTAGTTGTGGCCCACGATGTCACGGGGTTGAGGTGATGTTTATGGTTAGAGCTTAAGTTCTTTCTTTATGTCTATGGGTTAGGATGTATAACTTTTCTCAAATAAATTTGCAGCTTTTTCCAGGATAGATGACTTACAACATTCACGAGCTCTACGTAAGCTCTACCTTAAAAGTGATTAGATTCTATAATAATATACATTTAATATGAATCGATGAGTCATCGAACCTAGAAGAATAATTGATTAGTATTTTCTTGGGTTTACGCGAATGTTATACATTGAAATCAAACTACGGTTTACGGATTCTGTCGTGATATATGAGTTTTATACACCACTATTTTTTAATTAGTACAAAAACTTTAAGGACATATTAGTAAAGACATTATTATCATATATGTGACATAAGAATTTCGTAATATCTTTAAATAGCCAAGTTATAATCATTTCTTTTTTGTAGAAAATCTCACCAAAATCATAGACATATTTTACAATCCATTCACTACTTCATTGACAGTATTTACTTTCCGTCCTACTCTTACGCATTCTTTCCGTTGCACTTATAATGTAGGTAGCCTTAGACAATAAAATGAAGCAAAATAATCAGTGTACAGTGTACTTTTTAATATTCTTAATTCTACCCTCTCATTCATAGTTTATCCGGGCTTAGGACCGGCAAAATTTACCGTTTTACAAGTAATTAAATACGAAGGTATGTAATTAGAAAGCAAACACATATCAAAATAAAAGAAGGTATTCTGTAATAAAAGAAAACAGTAATTTTGGCGTAATTATGAAGTTAGAATCATCTGCTATTTACAAATTATTTTATCATCATCATGTCAGCCTAGAGACGACCACTACGACCACTGCTGGACATAGGCCTCTCTCAAGGTTCTCTACACAGACCGATTTTGAGCCGCCAGCCTCAAATTACAATTAACTTAAGTAGGTATTATTTACTACACTTACAAGTATTTCCATTGTCCTTCAAAATGTCCACCACCATTGTCAATACACAGATCACAGTCTTATCACTTCGTCAAAAGCGTCCATTATGCGCTGTTTTAATTATTCGACACTAGCTGGCTTACTTTTGTACACTCTCAAAATGATGTCCATGGGTACACAGCTGCACTCGCGATTCCTCCACTCAAAAAGTACGCACGAAGCATAGCTACATACTCCCGTGATATTATGAACTGATAAGCCATGGCGTCGGGAAAACGTAGACAAACAAATTGCAGCGAAAAAATCGATAGGTACGCTCTCGTCCGCTAGCAATTTAGCACTGTTTGTAGCATCCGAGCGCGGCGCGCGCGCAGTGCGACAGGGGGGAATTTATCAATGGAATATTTTACTACGAATAGTACGCGAGTCGGTCATAGACTTAGTTATGCATTAACCAATTATTACGTATTTTTGTGGACAGTTTTGGGACTAAGTGTTTTATTTTTTAACTACATAAATATGATCAGTTGAAGATAATTAGTGCCCCGTTAATTTTTTTGTCTAATTAAAAATAGTGGTGTATAAGATATTTAATTTAAACCGAATTGTCTAGAATCTACACTATTTATTAGCCGACGTTTCGATTTCTTTACAGGAACCGTGGTCAAGGAAGACTTCCGTAAACCGTAGTAATTAATTACATATAATACATAAAGTACTTTGGTATATAGATCACATTTACTTAAAACTACCAAAAAAGAAACAATTATTATTACTCCTGTAATTAGAAGACGGTTGTTGTTAATCAGATCAACAAAAGCTATTAATTGCCTCGAGTTGTTTAGATGACCTTTAGACGTAATTATATACTGTTTGACGTTAATTAAGCATTCCCTTTAAACTTAATAAGTAGTTCGAGCCTACTTAAGAGTGTAGGAGGACAATTAATTATATATTTTAGAATAAAATGTAGAATTCGAATGCGTAAAAAAACGATCGTGAAATTTTAAATGAAACCTAGTAATTTAAAATGTTGTTAATGTAATACTGAATAGAAGAATCGACAGTGAAAACAGAACATTCTTTGTTTATTAAAAGAACATTATTATTAATTTCAATGGGATTTTGTTTTTTCTTTTTAAATAATACTTATGAACATTGTATTAAATTAAGTCTATGTTGTAACGTTTTAAACATACATATATGGCGGCTATGAACGGTTTAGTTTATGTTTTATAACAAGTCTGTTCACGTCTATTGGATTAAGGTATTTTCACGATGCAACAAACGTAGAATGTATACAATGATAACTCATTTTCAATACCGCTAAAATCATCAGTCAAAACAGCTGCGTCAATCGGAACATTGATATCTCATAATTCAATTTGTCGGTGTCGACACCTCTAGCGTAAGAGTGACGCCACACGACTCGTTGTAGCTGCGTTGTGAGTTTTGTATCATAATTACGACTGAGAGCAAAGCGACGCGATTCAATGCGACACAAATAAGCAGTTCTGTTGTAGCGATAGATTTCATACTTTAATCTCTAAGAAGTAGATAATCTTCATAAGACACATAAGAGATCAACAATTTTACGTGCTTTTCGATGTGTGGAGTAGCGTTATATTTACTGGCCGATCTGCATAGACTGATAACTTCGCTAAACCTCGTGAACCGATGGATTGTATAAAGCATACTATCCTGTATATTATAGAAGGCTACGACGCTGTCTCGCCGTAGCACAGGTAAATTTGCGTTGTGACAATAAAACAAATTACGTTTGAGGCATTGATAAGAGTAAATATAATGATGTGTTTATATTAAAATGGAAATCATAAGCTGCGCAACGAACTAACTTCGCCCGTGTGAACTCCCTCCAACAATGAAACAATTTATAACAATAATGAGGGACAGCAATAATTATGATAGATGAAATCACCCCTATTGTTTTATCGAGCAAAGCCGTGAAGCGTAATTTTATATTTTTTGTCGATGTATGAATAGATCGTAGTTTGTAATTTATTATTTAAATCGCGACTGATTAAAAGCTACATTGATCGAGGATTGAAATAAGGTTAAAAGAAGCTATGGAACTGGCAGTGGTTTTACTGTGGCCCAATGAGTTTTCTTTCAGTCAGTTTTATGATTTAACTGTAATAATATTAATTTGATGGTACAACTTACCCGCCTTGGTGTGGCTTGCACTTGAAAAAGCTCATGTGTAAAGGGTGACTTTAAATATACAAGCTACGGACGTTGAAGCAAAGAATACATCTCAAATTACCGTCCACACAATGTCTTGTGTACCTACTTGTGTATTTTAGAACCAATGTAACGAGTCACACTGGCAGATGTGTTGAGGCGGCCACTTAAACTGCTTAATCATACGTGAATATGCCTATCACCTTTATTTTTTCTAGCTAAGCATGCAGCAAAGCAAAATAGACGCAGACACAAAGAACTCACAGAAATCACTGTTTTATTATAGAGAACATGTTCTAGCTCATGTCCTTGATAATCGCAGTGGTGGTAGCCGAGAAGATAATGGAGTTCCTGTCTATAAAATGTTTTCGCCACTGCAGCAGAAAAGCATCCTAAGACTCTCCACATAGACTGATCTTAAACCGCCAACCGCTTCCCGCGACCTCAAGAAGATATGACGGGAATTAGGTGGACCGACGATCTAGAGTTTTCAATCATCAACCTGTCGCAGTAAACTGCAGGATATCGTCATCTTCAATGGCACACTAATGGAGTCAAGATGTGTTTCTGCTCTCCAGCAGGTGGAGTGACTTTATACGCAAAGTGGCTTGCAGCGGCTGGATAGGAAGGCCCGAAAATCGACATCTTTCCTGATTTCTTACAAAATTCTACTTTATAATACCAACCAGGCAAATGTAACTTCCTTATAGTAAAATATCTGCCTATTTGGCTTTTATTAATTCACATCAAAGGTCCACTTCATTCCAGTCCATTCAAAAATTATAAAATTGCCAGCTTCTTTGCTGGGAAAAAGAAAAAACGGGGTGGTGTTAGCATCCTTATACGTAAATCACTCAATAGTAGAAATATGACATACATTAAAGAGCTATGCTCTGAAAAAATATTACATATGAATTATTTTTATCTGACCATAATACATGCCAACTATTATCATTTTCTGTACAACATAAACCCAGTTTAAAGTATTGGTATGATAAAATTATGACCGTGACTATCATGCTGAAAATATAAATAAGTTTAAAGAAGCTATTGAGAAGCCTATCATGGTATGACATATATGATGAAGATGACGCTAATAGAACTTTTAATAATTTTCATGCCATTTTTATTTTATTTTATAATTTATGCTTTCCATTCAAAAAAATTAAAATTAAGTGCAATTGCAATTCACCTAGGTGGTTAACCAAGAGTATAAAAATTTGTTGTAAGACTAAAAGAAAACTTAAAAAAATGTCTTATAGAAAACAAAACCATGCAACCAGAACCAAATACATCAATTATAACAATATCTTAAAAAAGTGTATTGTCCTGTCTAAAAGGACTGTAAATGTATTGTATTGTATTGTACTGTCTAAAAGGACTGAAATATATACAGAGTAATAAAAACCTTGCTACTTGGAATGTCATAAACAACAAAGTAGACACAGTTAAAACCTTCAAACAGATAGAATCATTAAAATACAATAACAGGATGATATCAGATCCTGTAAAAATTGCTAATGCTTTTAATGATTTCTTTATATTGGTTGCAGATGCAAATAATATAAAACAGAACTTCAACATATCCTGTGCTAAAATAAGTAGGAACAGCAGTAGCATCTTTTTACGACCCTGCAATTTGTCTGAATTTTTTAAAACAAACATGGTTTCGAATATAATTATTGTCATATGCATGTACTTTTTGCTTGCTGTGTTTAGGTTTTAGTCGTAAATAGTGAAGTAATAGTCATACAAAACTTTATTCGTCAAGTAATAAAACAAATTGTTTGACTCTGTAACCAAACTCGTCTTCAGCATTGGTTCTTAAAATAAACCGGGAGCATTGAGGCACAATATTGTTACATAATTAATGTATGAAAATCATTGTAGGATACAAAATAAAATAATTTAACGGGGCTGAGTCAGTCCCACCCCGACCACGACCGGTGCAAGTCGTCGAAAAGACATAATAGAGTATACTTTAAATAAGTTAATTTTACGCGATCAAGACCCGTTTAATAATGTAGTCTAATGTATAATTGTGAAAGTTTTATCGATTATCCTAGGATATCACATGTACCAGGCAGCTATGTATGTACAATTCTGACGTATAAGCTGCAAAGTTTCATCAAAATTCATTCAGCAATTTCTGCGACAGTGAACAACAAAAATGCATCCTCACTAACTTTCGGATCTAAAACACTACTAGGATTTACATTCACTAATCACCCACCAGGTTTGAGTAGTCGTGTTCTAAAGTGAAGACCGCGCCTTGGCAAACGTAGTGTAGGACACTCTCCGGCTAGGTGGAGTGACGATATACGCAAAGTGGCTGCCAGCGGCTGGACACGAAGAGTCAAAAATCAAGCTCAGTGGCGTGCCATTGGGCAGGCCAGAATCCAGCAGCACGTGGACTATGGCAGGCTGATGATGATGATGATGATGATGAATCACCCACCATTCTTTCAGTATTCCATTAATATCATTCCGAAACTTACAAAGAACATTGTAAAGAACTTTCACCTGTGTTTTACGTTACAATAATTCTTCTTCATAAACTTTACGAGTTTCCCTTAGTACGTGAGGCTTTCGTTGACGTGAACTGACACACTTGCTTTTATGTGTTGTTAATAAAAAATATGTTATCGTGACCTGTACCAATTTTTATTGGCTTATGCAATGTTATGAAGCAATAAAATATATTAAGGATTGAATTTGGGTTCTGTTGTAGAATTTACAACTTTTTTATAGCATTATCGTAATGTATTAACAGGATTATTCTTTTTGGTATTTATTTACCTTGAGAGGTTTGAGTATTCGGCCGGGTTACATAGCGAATGTGTGTATGGGTGTGGTGATGGATTTAGAATACAAAGTGTCACAACCTCATTTCCATCTGCAGGAGTCATAATAGGCGACTAATGAAAATACACGAAGCAAATATTTTGACTGCACGGTTGGCGAAGTGGTATAAGCGGCCGCTCGGCGCTTGACACTGCGTCGAGTGTCGTGGGTTCGATTCCCACACGAGACAACACTTTGTGTGATACATAAATTGTTGTTTCGTGTCTGGGTGTTCATTGTGTCCGTTGGTTGTATGTTTGTAAAGTCCCCCGCGACACAGGATTTATTCCTAGTGCGGGAGTTGTCTTTTGAGAATAAATACGAAAATAAGAAATAGTATCTTGTAGAAGAGACGGAATACTCGCCATTAAACCCTATGCAAACCCGTCTAAATAGCGTGGTATAGTAGGCCAAATCCTCTGAATGCCTCACAATACTATTGTGAGCCAAATTAGGAGAGACGGACATCCAACTGAGTCTGAAGCAGCGATAGCTGAGTGGAGAGACCGACAGACTGCTACGCAGAGGGTCTCGGGTTCGAATCCACGGCACGCACCAATGACTTTTCGGAGTTAAGTGCGTATTAAATTGTTAATTAACGCTTGCTAATCGGTGAAGGAAAACATCGTGAGGAAACCTGCATGTCTTAGAGTTCTCCATAATGTTCTCGAAAGACATGTGAAGTCTGCCAACCCGCACTTGACCAGCGTGGTGGACTATTGCCATACCCTTCTCGTAGTGAGAAGAGGCCCGTGCCCAGCAGTGGGACAGTAGTATAAAGGGCTGATGATGATGAATTGGTTCTCCGAAGAGAATTAACGATTTCTCAGAATAAGAAATTTAATTATTTTCTATTACGTCAATGTTACAGGAATCGTGGGACAGTATATATACAGGGCTGATGATAATGTATATCCAGCTGTGTGTCCACTACAAATGAGGCTGATGATGACGATGATGACACTAGGTATCGAATTCAAACCCGAAATAATAGAAAGTGGTGCGCGCCGTGTATAGTTGACTAGATAAGCCCGCGGTTACACCCGCGTTATTTAAGGCTACTGCTCCGATCCCGTGGCTCATAGCGTGATGTTATATAGCCTTCCCCAATAAATGGGCTAACTAACATTGAAAGATTTTTTTAATTTTGACCAGTAGGTTCTGAGATTAGCGCATTCAACCAAACAAACATACAAACTCTTCAGCTTTATATATTAGTATAAGATAAAACTATTTACACATTTCATGAAGGTACTTTTGGCATGTTTATATTAACTTATTAAAATGAATGATGATCACAAATTCGCCTCACGCCGTTTATAAAATAACTAGATGATCCCGCGGTTAAACCCGCGTTATTTCAGGCTGCTGCTCTACTCCTGTGGCTCATAGCGTGATGTAATATAGCCTATAGCCTTCCTCGATAAATGAGATATCTAATACTAAAAAAAATATCCAAATCCGACCAGTAGTTCCTGAGACTAGCGTGTTAAAGCAAACAAACAAACAAACTGTCCAGCTTTATAATATCAGTATAGATTGACACCACTGAATCTGGATAAAAGCCAAAGAAAATCTTGTAAGTTTACTTACAATAAAATCATGACCTATTACGTCTGCTCTACCTTTTGACCGATAAATATCTAGATTTCTAGTAACTACAACCAATTTTTTTACGACCGGTACTTACAGGATCTCGGCAATAATGTTGTTCAAATTTGAACTACCTTACAATAAATTTGCTAGCTAAAAACTTTTTAGAAGTAACAAATACTTGTAATGCGAAGTTTTTTTGTTGCTATCAGTAAGCTACAATCGTTTGTAGACACTACGGAATTAATTTTGTTCGTTTTTTATCACTAAGTAATGTGATTATTGAGAATGGTTGAAGTGCATAATTCACGCGGATGGAGCTACGGGCGAAGTATATTGTACTTATTTAAAAAAAAGATTTGAATGGCTATTAGTAAACTACAATCGCTTTCTGACTGCTACAATTTGTATATATAAAACGCATTTACTTAACGTATGTTCATTTCGTTAACTAATTTAAGATACCCATCGTTTTACCGACCCTGATCGGCTTACAGCGGTCGTGGCCGTGAAGGGATTGAGATGGATTACTTAACTGATTTAAGGGTTGTTACAATTACACAATATTCCATGGTGTTTGAATAGGCCGAGATAAAGTCGCAATGTGAGTACAACGCCTACAAAACAACTTGCTCTTATTATGTGCTGTTTACGTATACCATTTATTTTGATTATTAGTGTTTTTAAGTATAATTATATGCACAGAAAACATACACAGCAGGCCTAAAATGTCTTTGTCTTAAATTGCTATATACCTTTATAGCCGAAAAAAGGAAATTGGAGGACTCCTTGAAACAGTAACGACAGCAATAAAAAAATATAAGAGTAATATTCCTAATATTGTTACTGCCAAATTAATATCATAAATCTCAGAGAGAGTGCTCTCAGTGCACTAGCTGACTTACTTACTTTTTACTACCTATTTAGAAAAAAGCATATTAAAAAGCAGTAAATAGAGTGCTTTACAGTTGAACCAACATGCAGTCAAAATAGGAGTAAAATACGGATAACGAATGTAAAAAATCTTTGTCTCGCCTACGTAAGGTACAGTTAGCTACGGAAGACCGATATACGTTTACGTGAGTTCTAGCTAATTATTATTCTCAATATCTTGTAAGATATTTAAAAAAAGAAACTTACCTAAATAATAATTTATACATAAAGAAAATTAAAAGAGTTTAAATTCATAAAAGACTCGGCAAAGATTTAGCAACTTTTGTAATTGACTGTACATAGGGATTTAGGTATCTGTTGTCAATACTGTGCTTTGCTGACATGGTTTATAATTCTCAGGGGATATGTCCCTTGGGTTTTATTATGGACTAGTTGTGGCCCACGATGTCACGGGGTTGAGGTGATGTTTATGGTTAGAGCTTAAGTTCTTTCTTTATGTCTATGGGTTAGGATGTATAACTTTTCTCAAATAAATTTGCAGCTTTTTCCAGGATAGATGACTTACAACATTCACGAGCTCTACGTAAGCTCTACCTTAAAAGTGATTAGATTCTATAATAATATACATTTAATATGAATCGATGAGTCATCGAACCTAGAAGAATAATTGATTAGTATTTTCTTGGGTTTACGCGAATGTTATACATTGAAATCAAACTACGGTTTACGGATTCTGTCGTGATATATGAGTTTTATACACCACTATTTTTTAATTAGTACAAAAACTTTAAGGACATATTAGTAAAGACATTATTATCATATATGTGACATAAGAATTTCGTAATATCTTTAAATAGCCAAGTTATAATCATTTCTTTTTTGTAGAAAATCTCACCAAAATCATAGACATATTTTACAATCCATTCACTACTTCATTGACAGTATTTACTTTCCGTCCTACTCTTACGCATTCTTTCCGTTGCACTTATAATGTAGGTAGCCTTAGACAATAAAATGAAGCAAAATAATCAGTGTACAGTGTACTTTTTAATATTCTTAATTCTACCCTCTCATTCATAGTTTATCCGGGCTTAGGACCGGCAAAATTTACCGTTTTACAAGTAATTAAATACGAAGGTATGTAATTAGAAAGCAAACACATATCAAAATAAAAGAAGGTATTCTGTAATAAAAGAAAACAGTAATTTTGGCGTAATTATGAAGTTAGAATCATCTGCTATTTACAAATTATTTTATCATCATCATGTCAGCCTAGAGACGACCACTACGACCACTGCTGGACATAGGCCTCTCTCAAGGTTCTCTACACAGACCGATTTTGAGCCGCCAGCCTCAAATTACAATTAACTTAAGTAGGTATTATTTACTACACTTACAAGTATTTCCATTGTCCTTCAAAATGTCCACCACCATTGTCAATACACAGATCACAGTCTTATCACTTCGTCAAAAGCGTCCATTATGCGCTGTTTTAATTATTCGACACTAGCTGGCTTACTTTTGTACACTCTCAAAATGATGTCCATGGGTACACAGCTGCACTCGCGATTCCTCCACTCAAAAAGTACGCACGAAGCATAGCTACATACTCCCGTGATATTATGAACTGATAAGCCATGGCGTCGGGAAAACGTAGACAAACAAATTGCAGCGAAAAAATCGATAGGTACGCTCTCGTCCGCTAGCAATTTAGCACTGTTTGTAGCATCCGAGCGCGGCGCGCGCGCAGTGCGACAGGGGGGAATTTATCAATGGAATATTTTACTACGAATAGTACGCGAGTCGGTCATAGACTTAGTTATGCATTAACCAATTATTACGTATTTTTGTGGACAGTTTTGGGACTAAGTGTTTTATTTTTTAACTACATAAATATGATCAGTTGAAGATAATTAGTGCCCCGTTAATTTTTTTGTCTAATTAAAAATAGTGGTGTATAAGATATTTAATTTAAACCGAATTGTCTAGAATCTACACTATTTATTAGCCGACGTTTCGATTTCTTTACAGGAACCGTGGTCAAGGAAGACTTCCGTAAACCGTAGTAATTAATTACATATAATACATAAAGTACTTTGGTATATAGATCACATTTACTTAAAACTACCAAAAAAGAAACAATTATTATTACTCCTGTAATTAGAAGACGGTTGTTGTTAATCAGATCAACAAAAGCTATTAATTGCCTCGAGTTGTTTAGATGACCTTTAGACGTAATTATATACTGTTTGACGTTAATTAAGCATTCCCTTTAAACTTAATAAGTAGTTCGAGCCTACTTAAGAGTGTAGGAGGACAATTAATTATATATTTTAGAATAAAATGTAGAATTCGAATGCGTAAAAAAACGATCGTGAAATTTTAAATGAAACCTAGTAATTTAAAATGTTGTTAATGTAATACTGAATAGAAGAATCGACAGTGAAAACAGAACATTCTTTGTTTATTAAAAGAACATTATTATTAATTTCAATGGGATTTTGTTTTTTCTTTTTAAATAATACTTATGAACATTGTATTAAATTAAGTCTATGTTGTAACGTTTTAAACATACATATATGGCGGCTATGAACGGTTTAGTTTATGTTTTATAACAAGTCTGTTCACGTCTATTGGATTAAGGTATTTTCACGATGCAACAAACGTAGAATGTATACAATGATAACTCATTTTCAATACCGCTAAAATCATCAGTCAAAACAGCTGCGTCAATCGGAACATTGATATCTCATAATTCAATTTGTCGGTGTCGACACCTCTAGCGTAAGAGTGACGCCACACGACTCGTTGTAGCTGCGTTGTGAGTTTTGTATCATAATTACGACTGAGAGCAAAGCGACGCGATTCAATGCGACACAAATAAGCAGTTCTGTTGTAGCGATAGATTTCATACTTTAATCTCTAAGAAGTAGATAATCTTCATAAGACACATAAGAGATCAACAATTTTACGTGCTTTTCGATGTGTGGAGTAGCGTTATATTTACTGGCCGATCTGCATAGACTGATAACTTCGCTAAACCTCGTGAACCGATGGATTGTATAAAGCATACTATCCTGTATATTATAGAAGGCTACGACGCTGTCTCGCCGTAGCACAGGTAAATTTGCGTTGTGACAATAAAACAAATTACGTTTGAGGCATTGATAAGAGTAAATATAATGATGTGTTTATATTAAAATGGAAATCATAAGCTGCGCAACGAACTAACTTCGCCCGTGTGAACTCCCTCCAACAATGAAACAATTTATAACAATAATGAGGGACAGCAATAATTATGATAGATGAAATCACCCCTATTGTTTTATCGAGCAAAGCCGTGAAGCGTAATTTTATATTTTTTGTCGATGTATGAATAGATCGTAGTTTGTAATTTATTATTTAAATCGCGACTGATTAAAAGCTACATTGATCGAGGATTGAAATAAGGTTAAAAGAAGCTATGGAACTGGCAGTGGTTTTACTGTGGCCCAATGAGTTTTCTTTCAGTCAGTTTTATGATTTAACTGTAATAATATTAATTTGATGGTACAACTTACCCGCCTTGGTGTGGCTTGCACTTGAAAAAGCTCATGTGTAAAGGGTGACTTTAAATATACAAGCTACGGACGTTGAAGCAAAGAATACATCTCAAATTACCGTCCACACAATGTCTTGTGTACCTACTTGTGTATTTTAGAACCAATGTAACGAGTCACACTGGCAGATGTGTTGAGGCGGCCACTTAAACTGCTTAATCATACGTGAATATGCCTATCACCTTTATTTTTTCTAGCTAAGCATGCAGCAAAGCAAAATAGACGCAGACACAAAGAACTCACAGAAATCACTGTTTTATTATAGAGAACATGTTCTAGCTCATGTCCTTGATAATCGCAGTGGTGGTAGCCGAGAAGATAATGGAGTTCCTGTCTATAAAATGTTTTCGCCACTGCAGCAGAAAAGCATCCTAAGACTCTCCACATAGACTGATCTTAAACCGCCAACCGCTTCCCGCGACCTCAAGAAGATATGACGGGAATTAGGTGGACCGACGATCTAGAGTTTTCAATCATCAACCTGTCGCAGTAAACTGCAGGATATCGTCATCTTCAATGGCACACTAATGGAGTCAAGATGTGTTTCTGCTCTCCAGCAGGTGGAGTGACTTTATACGCAAAGTGGCTTGCAGCGGCTGGATAGGAAGGCCCGAAAATCGACATCTTTCCTGATTTCTTACAAAATTCTACTTTATAATACCAACCAGGCAAATGTAACTTCCTTATAGTAAAATATCTGCCTATTTGGCTTTTATTAATTCACATCAAAGGTCCACTTCATTCCAGTCCATTCAAAAATTATAAAATTGCCAGCTTCTTTGCTGGGAAAAAGAAAAAACGGGGTGGTGTTAGCATCCTTATACGTAAATCACTCAATAGTAGAAATATGACATACATTAAAGAGCTATGCTCTGAAAAAATATTACATATGAATTATTTTTATCTGACCATAATACATGCCAACTATTATCATTTTCTGTACAACATAAACCCAGTTTAAAGTATTGGTATGATAAAATTATGACCGTGACTATCATGCTGAAAATATAAATAAGTTTAAAGAAGCTATTGAGAAGCCTATCATGGTATGACATATATGATGAAGATGACGCTAATAGAACTTTTAATAATTTTCATGCCATTTTTATTTTATTTTATAATTTATGCTTTCCATTCAAAAAAATTAAAATTAAGTGCAATTGCAATTCACCTAGGTGGTTAACCAAGAGTATAAAAATTTGTTGTAAGACTAAAAGAAAACTTAAAAAAATGTCTTATAGAAAACAAAACCATGCAACCAGAACCAAATACATCAATTATAACAATATCTTAAAAAAGTGTATTGTCCTGTCTAAAAGGACTGTAAATGTATTGTATTGTATTGTACTGTCTAAAAGGACTGAAATATATACAGAGTAATAAAAACCTTGCTACTTGGAATGTCATAAACAACAAAGTAGACACAGTTAAAACCTTCAAACAGATAGAATCATTAAAATACAATAACAGGATGATATCAGATCCTGTAAAAATTGCTAATGCTTTTAATGATTTCTTTATATTGGTTGCAGATGCAAATAATATAAAACAGAACTTCAACATATCCTGTGCTAAAATAAGTAGGAACAGCAGTAGCATCTTTTTACGACCCTGCAATTTGTCTGAATTTTTTAAAACAAACATGGTTTCGAATATAATTATTGTCATATGCATGTACTTTTTGCTTGCTGTGTTTAGGTTTTAGTCGTAAATAGTGAAGTAATAGTCATACAAAACTTTATTCGTCAAGTAATAAAACAAATTGTTTGACTCTGTAACCAAACTCGTCTTCAGCATTGGTTCTTAAAATAAACCGGGAGCATTGAGGCACAATATTGTTACATAATTAATGTATGAAAATCATTGTAGGATACAAAATAAAATAATTTAACGGGGCTGAGTCAGTCCCACCCCGACCACGACCGGTGCAAGTCGTCGAAAAGACATAATAGAGTATACTTTAAATAAGTTAATTTTACGCGATCAAGACCCGTTTAATAATGTAGTCTAATGTATAATTGTGAAAGTTTTATCGATTATCCTAGGATATCACATGTACCAGGCAGCTATGTATGTACAATTCTGACGTATAAGCTGCAAAGTTTCATCAAAATTCATTCAGCAATTTCTGCGACAGTGAACAACAAAAATGCATCCTCACTAACTTTCGGATCTAAAACACTACTAGGATTTACATTCACTAATCACCCACCAGGTTTGAGTAGTCGTGTTCTAAAGTGAAGACCGCGCCTTGGCAAACGTAGTGTAGGACACTCTCCGGCTAGGTGGAGTGACGATATACGCAAAGTGGCTGCCAGCGGCTGGACACGAAGAGTCAAAAATCAAGCTCAGTGGCGTGCCATTGGGCAGGCCAGAATCCAGCAGCACGTGGACTATGGCAGGCTGATGATGATGATGATGATGATGAATCACCCACCATTCTTTCAGTATTCCATTAATATCATTCCGAAACTTACAAAGAACATTGTAAAGAACTTTCACCTGTGTTTTACGTTACAATAATTCTTCTTCATAAACTTTACGAGTTTCCCTTAGTACGTGAGGCTTTCGTTGACGTGAACTGACACACTTGCTTTTATGTGTTGTTAATAAAAAATATGTTATCGTGACCTGTACCAATTTTTATTGGCTTATGCAATGTTATGAAGCAATAAAATATATTAAGGATTGAATTTGGGTTCTGTTGTAGAATTTACAACTTTTTTATAGCATTATCGTAATGTATTAACAGGATTATTCTTTTTGGTATTTATTTACCTTGAGAGGTTTGAGTATTCGGCCGGGTTACATAGCGAATGTGTGTATGGGTGTGGTGATGGATTTAGAATACAAAGTGTCACAACCTCATTTCCATCTGCAGGAGTCATAATAGGCGACTAATGAAAATACACGAAGCAAATATTTTGACTGCACGGTTGGCGAAGTGGTATAAGCGGCCGCTCGGCGCTTGACACTGCGTCGAGTGTCGTGGGTTCGATTCCCACACGAGACAACACTTTGTGTGATACATAAATTGTTGTTTCGTGTCTGGGTGTTCATTGTGTCCGTTGGTTGTATGTTTGTAAAGTCCCCCGCGACACAGGATTTATTCCTAGTGCGGGAGTTGTCTTTTGAGAATAAATACGAAAATAAGAAATAGTATCTTGTAGAAGAGACGGAATACTCGCCATTAAACCCTATGCAAACCCGTCTAAATAGCGTGGTATAGTAGGCCAAATCCTCTGAATGCCTCACAATACTATTGTGAGCCAAATTAGGAGAGACGGACATCCAACTGAGTCTGAAGCAGCGATAGCTGAGTGGAGAGACCGACAGACTGCTACGCAGAGGGTCTCGGGTTCGAATCCACGGCACGCACCAATGACTTTTCGGAGTTAAGTGCGTATTAAATTGTTAATTAACGCTTGCTAATCGGTGAAGGAAAACATCGTGAGGAAACCTGCATGTCTTAGAGTTCTCCATAATGTTCTCGAAAGACATGTGAAGTCTGCCAACCCGCACTTGACCAGCGTGGTGGACTATTGCCATACCCTTCTCGTAGTGAGAAGAGGCCCGTGCCCAGCAGTGGGACAGTAGTATAAAGGGCTGATGATGATGAATTGGTTCTCCGAAGAGAATTAACGATTTCTCAGAATAAGAAATTTAATTATTTTCTATTACGTCAATGTTACAGGAATCGTGGGACAGTATATATACAGGGCTGATGATAATGTATATCCAGCTGTGTGTCCACTACAAATGAGGCTGATGATGACGATGATGACACTAGGTATCGAATTCAAACCCGAAATAATAGAAAGTGGTGCGCGCCGTGTATAGTTGACTAGATAAGCCCGCGGTTACACCCGCGTTATTTAAGGCTACTGCTCCGATCCCGTGGCTCATAGCGTGATGTTATATAGCCTTCCCCAATAAATGGGCTAACTAACATTGAAAGATTTTTTTAATTTTGACCAGTAGGTTCTGAGATTAGCGCATTCAACCAAACAAACATACAAACTCTTCAGCTTTATATATTAGTATAAGATAAAACTATTTACACATTTCATGAAGGTACTTTTGGCATGCTTATATTAACTTATTAAAATGAATGATGATCACAAATTCGCCTCACGCCGTTTATAAAATAACTAGATGATCCCGCGGTTAAACCCGCGTTATTTCAGGCTGCTGCTCTACTCCTGTGGCTCATAGCGTGATGTAATATAGCCTATAGCCTTCCTCGATAAATGAGATATCTAATACTAAAAAAAATACCCAAATCCGACCAGTAGTTCCTGAGACTAGCGTGTTAAAGCAAACAAACAAACAAACTGTCCAGCTTTATAATATCAGTATAGATTGACACCACTGAATCTGGATAAAAGCCAAAGAAAATCTTGTAAGTTTACTTACAATAAAATCATGACCTATTACGTCTGCTCTACCTTTTGACCGATAAATATCTAGATTTCTAGTAACTACAACCAATTTTTTTACGACCGGTACTTACAGGATCTCGGCAATAATGTTGTTCAAATTTGAACTACCTTACAATAAATTTGCTAGCTAAAAACTTTTTAGAAGTAACAAGTACTTGTAATGCGAAGTTTTTTTGTTGCTATCAGTAAGCTACAATCGTTTGTAGACACTACGGAATTAATTTTGTTCGTTTTTTATCACTAAGTAATGTGATTATTGAGAATGGTTGAAGTGCATAATTCACGCGGATGGAGCCACGGGCGAAGTATATTGTACTTATTTAAAAAAAAGATTTGAATGGCTATTAGTAAACTACAATCGCTTTCTGACTGCTACAATTTGTATATATAAAACGCATTTACTTAACGTATGTTCATTTCGTTAACTAATTTAAGATACCCATCGTTTTACCGACCCTGATCGGCTTACAGCGGTCGTGGCCGTGAAGGGATTGAGATGGATTACTTAACTGATTTAAGGGTTGTTACAATTACACAATATTCCATGGTGTTAGAATAGGCCGAGATAAAGTCGCATTGTGAGTACAACGCCTACAAAACAACCTGCTCTTATTATGTGCTGTTTACGTACACCATTTATTTTGATTATTAGTGTTTTTAAGTATAATTATATGCACAGAAAACATACACAGCAGGCCTAAAATGTCTTTGTCTTAAATTGCTATATACCTATATAGCCGAAAAAAGGAAATTGGAGGACGCCTTGAAACAGTAACGACAGCAATTAAAAAAATATAAGAGTAATATTCCAAATATTGTTTCTGCCAATTTGATATCATAAATCTCAGAGAGAGTGCTCTCAGTGCACTAGCTGACTTACTTACTTTTTACTACCTATTTAGAAAAAAGCATGTTAAAAAGCAGTGAATAGAGTGCTTTACAGTTGAAACAACATGCAGTCAAAATAGGAGTAAATACGGATAACGAATGTAAAAAGTCTTTGTCTCGCCTACGTAAGGTACAGTTAGCTATGGAAGACCAATATACGTTTACGTGAGTTCTAGCTAATTATTATTCTCAATATCTTCTAAGATATTTAAAAAAAGAAACTTACCTAAATAATAATTTATACATAAAGAAAATTAAAAGAGTTTAAATTCATAAAAGACTCGGCAAAGATTTAGCAACTTTTGTAGTTGACTGTTCATATGGATTTAGGTATCTGTTGTCAATACTGTACTTTGCTGATATGGTTTATAATTCTCAGGGGATATGTCCCCTGGGTTTTATTATAGACTAGTTGTGGCCCACGATGTCACAGAGTTGAGGTGATGTTTATGGTTAGAGCTTAAGTTCTTTCTTTATGTCTATGTGTTAGGATGTATAACTTTCCTCAAATAAATAGGAGCTTTTTCCAGGATAGATGACTTACAACATTCACGAGCTCTACGTAAGCTCTACCTTAAGAGTGATTAAATTCTATAATAATATACATTTAATATGAATTGATGAGTCATCGAACCTAGAAGAATAATTGATTAGTATTTTCTTGGGTTTACGCGAATGTTACACATTGAAATCAAACTACGGTTTACGGATTCTATCGTGATATATGAGTTTTATTTAATATAGTAAATTAAAACTGAATTATCTAGAATCTACATTATTTATTACTAGCCGACGTTTCGATTTCTTTACAGGAACCGTGGTCAAGGAAGACTTCCGTAAACCGTAGTAACTAATTACATATAATACATAAAGTACTTTGGTATATAGATCATATTTACTTAAAACTACTAAAAAAGAAACAATTATAATTACTCCTGTAATTAGAAGACGGTTGTTGTTGATCAGTTCAACAAAAGCTATTAATTTCCTCGAGTTGTTTAGATGACCTTTAGACGTAATCGTATACTGTTTGACGTTAATTAAGCATTCCCTTTAAACTTAATAAGTAGTTCGAGCCTACTTAAGAGTGTAGGAGGAAAATTAATTATATATTTTAGAATAAAAAATAGAATTCGAATGCGTAAAAAAAACGATCGTGAAATCTTAAATGAAACCTAGTAATTTAAAATGTTGTTAAAGTAATACTGAATAGCAGAATCGACAGTAAAAAATAACATTTTTTGTTTATTAAAAGAACATTATGACATATTTCAATAGAATTTTGTTTTTTCTTTTTAAATAATACTTATGAACATTGTATTAAATTAAGTCTACGTTGTAACGTTTTAAACATAATATATGGCGGCTATGAACGGTTTAGTCTATGTTTTATAACAAGTCTGTTCACGTCTATTGGATTAAGGTATTTTCACGATGCAACAAACGTAGAATGTATACAATGATAACTCATTTTCAATACCGCTAAAATCATCAGTCAAAACAGCTGCGTCAATCGGAACATTGATATCTCATAATTCAATTTGTCGGTGTCGACACCTCTAGCGTAAGAGTGACGCCACACGACTCGTTGTAGCTGCGTTGTGAGTTTTGTTTCATAATTACGACTGAGAGCAAAGCGACGCGATTCAATGCGACACAAATAAGCAGTTCTGTTGTAGCGATAGATTTCATACTTTATTCTCATGTCAGGATATTTTGGGATACTGACAATCTCTAAGAAGTAGATAATCTTCATAAGACACATAAGAGATCAACAATTTTACGTGCTTTTCGATGTGTGGAGTAGCGTTATATTTACTGGCCGATCTGCATAGACTGATAACTTCGCTAAACCTCGTGAACCGATGGATTGTATAAAGCATACTATCCTGTATATTAAGAAGACACGACGCTGTCTCGCCGTAGCACAGGTAGATTTGCGTTGTGACAATAAAACAAATTACGTTTGAGGCATTGATAAGAGTAAATATAATGATGTGTTTATATTAAAATGGAAATCATAAGCTGCGCCACGCACTAACTTCGCCCGTGTGAACTCCCTCCAACAATGAAACAATTTATTACAATAATGAGGGATAGCACTACTTAATTATGATAGATGAAATCACCCCTATTGTTTTATCGAGCAAAGCCGTGAAGCCGTAATTTAATATTTTTTGTCGATGTATGAATAGAATCGTAGTTTGTGTGTATTAAAAGCTACATTGATCGTGGATTGAAATAAGGTTAAAAGAAACTATGGAACTGGCAGTGGTTTTAAAGTGGCGCAATGAGTTTTCTTTCAGTTAGTTTTTTTGATTTAACTGTAATAATATTAATTTGATGGTACAACTTACCCGCCTTGGTGTGGCTTGCACTTGAAAAAGCTCATGTGTAAAGGGTGACTTTAAACATACAAACATACAACTTTATAAGCTACGGACGTTGAAGCAAAGAATACATCTCAAATTTACGGTCCACACAATGCCTTGAGTACCTAATTGTGTATTTTAGAACCAACGTAACGAGTCACACTGGCAGATGTGTTGAGGCGGCCACTTAAACTGCTTAATCATACGTGAATATGCCTATCACCTTTATTTTTTCTAGCTAAGCATGCAGCAAAGCAAAATAGACGCAGACACAAAGAACTCACAGAAATCACTGTTTTATTATAGAGAACATGTTCTAGCTCATGTCCTTGATAATGGCAGTGGTGGTAGCCGAGAAGATAATGGAGTTCCTGTCTATAAAAGGTTTTCGCCACTGGAGCAGAAAAGACTCTCCACATAGACTGATCTTAAACCGCCAACCGCTTCCCGCGACCGCAAGAAGATACGACGGGAATTAGGTGGACCGACGATCTAGAGTTTTCAATCATCATCCTGTCGCAGTAAACTGCAGGATATAGTCATCTTCAATGGCACGCTAATGGAGTCAAGATGTGTTTTTGCTCTCCAGCAGGTGGAGTGACTTTATACGCAAAGTGGCTTGCAGCGGCTGGACAGGAAGGCCCAAAAATCGACATCTTTCCTGATTTGTTACAAAATTCTACTTTATAATACCAACCAGGCAAATGTAACTTCCTTATAGTAAAATAACTGCCTATTTGGCTTTTAATTCACATCAAAGGTCCAATTCATTCCAGTCCATTCAAATATTATAAAATTGCCAGCTTCTTTGCTAGGAAAAAGGAAAAACGGGCTGGTGTTAGCATCCTTATACGTAAATCACTCAATAGTAGAAATATGACATAAATTAAAGAGCTATGCTCTGGAAAAATATTTGAATGTTGTGGTGTAGAGATAAATGTGTTATAATTTGTATGTACAGAATACCTAATTCAAATACCACACATTTCTTTGAAAAATTTGAATTGTTATTGTATAAATTGCTATTAAAACATAATAAACGAATAATTATTACAGGAGATATGAATATAGACATGTTAAAAGATACTAGAGACTCAAATAAACTAAGAGATATCTTCTCAAGCTATGGGTTTTACCAACATATTGACAAACCAACACGACAAAGTTCTTGTTTAGATCTCATTTTTAGTAATAGGAAAAGAGTTGTAGGGAGCACATATGAATTATTTTTATCTGACCATAATACATGCCAACTATTATAATTTTCTGTACAATATAAACCCAGTTTAAAGTATTGGTATAATAAAATTATGACCGTGACTATCATACTGAAAATATAAATAAGTTTAAAGAAGCTTTATTGAGAAGCCTATCATGGTATGACATATATGATGAAAATGACGCTAATAGAACTTTTAATAATTTTCATGCCATTTTTATTTTATTTTATAATTTATGCTTTCCATTCAAAAAAATTAAAATTAAGTGCAATTGCAATTCACCTAGGTGGTTAACCAAGAGTATAAAAATGTGTTGTAAGACTAAAAGAAAACTTAAAAAAATGTCTTATAGAAAACAAAACCATGCAACCAGAACCAAATACATCAATTATAACAATATCTTAAAAAAGTGTATTGTCCTGTCTAAAAGGACTGTAAATGTGTTGTATTGTATTGTACTGTCTAAAAGGACTGAAATATATACAGAGTAATAAAAACCTTGCTACTTGGAATGTCATAAACAACAAAGTAGACACAGTTAAAACCTTCAAACAGATAGAATCATTAAAATACAATAACAGGATGATATCAGATCCTGTAAAAATTGCTAATGCTTTTAATGATTTCTTTATATTGGTTGCAGATGCAAATAATATAAAACAGAACTTCAACATATCCTGTGCTAAAATAAGTAGGAACAACAGTAGCATGTTTTTACGACCCTGCAATCTGTCTGAATTTTTTAAAACCATGTTGTCTTTAAGTAATAAGAAATCAGAAGGATATGATGGGATTGCTACAAATTTAATAAAGGCATGTGCTGCAATTTTATTACCAATTTTATCTCATTAAATAAATATATCCTTAGCAAATGGTACCTTCCCAGAAAAATTAAAGATTTCAGTTGTAAAGCCTCTTCACAAAAAAGACTGCACCTTAGATATAAGTAATTATAGGCCTATTACCTTAATATCTATATTTTCTAAAATATATGAAAAGGTTATGCATTCTAGATTAACTGACTTTTTAAATAAAAATAAATTAATTAAAGATGAACAGAATGGGTTTCAAAAGGGTAAATCGACAACTCTCGCGGCGTATTAAGTCAGTAACAGAAAATATAGACAAAAAGCAACCAGTCACCGTTGATTTTCTAGATATGAGCAAGGCTTTTGATTTGGTTAATTTTGAAAACTTGCTCGAAAAATGTGAGCGTTATGGTATTCGTGGCCCTGCTTTAGATTGGGTACGCAGCTATCTGTATGGTCGACTACAATGCGTGGAAGTGTCCCGCCTTGACAGCAACTTTGTGGCGACATCATATAGGTCAAATTTTAAAAATAATAGGTCTGGAATCCCACAGGGTAGTATTTTAGGACCACTACTTTATCTATTATATATAAATGATTTACTCAGTGTCACAACTCACAAATTTGTCTTATTTGCTAACGACGTTTCGGTAATCATACCTCAAAATGGAACGAGCAATCATGAAGCAGACATTCACGCTACATTAAGTAATATTATGAATTGACTCTCATACAATAATTTAAAGATAAACCTAACTAAAACCAGTTATATACAATTTGTCAATTACAAACAATGTCCAAAACATATTAATATTAATTTTGATAGAGAAAACATAAAGAGAGTGGATAATATAACATTCTTAGGTTTAAAATTAGATGAACACTGCAATTGGACATTACATGTAGACACAATATGTCATAAAATTAGTAGATTTATTTATGCTCTGAGAGACCTTAGAAAAACGTCTAGTAAAACAGCTTGTCTTACAGCATATCATGGACACGTTAGCTCCATATTGAAATACGGACTGTTGTTATGGGGCCACTCAACAAACATAAACAGGGCATTCGTTATGCAAAAAATATGTGTCAGGGCGATATGTGGAGTTGGGCCATTTGAAACATATAGCCCATTATTTAAAGACCTAGGTATTCTGACTTTAATATCAATGTATATATTGGAAATAGGAATGTTTGTTAGAAACCACAGACATATGCTTACTAGACTAGAACAAGAGTCTAAATTTAGACCAAGGGATAGTAGTAAATTATAAATAGTGGCATGTAGAAGCTCCTTTCACATAAAAAAATAGTTTTATGATGTATATCAAAGTTTATAATCATATCCCACGAACAATAAGGGATTTGCCTACATCACAAACAGATTTTTTTAGTTATAAACAAAACATTAATAATGTATGACATTTATATCTTGCGACATTGTATTTTATTATTTTAATGATGGTATGACTTGACATTTCATTTTTGACATTTTATTTTTTTATATTTATATAATTTGATTTTAATATTCAATTTTATCTTATGTTTAAATTTTCGCATACCTACTAATGGTGAAATGTGTACTTCTAAATACTAAAACAACTTTGTGTAAACCATTTCAAGCGAATAAATGATTCTGATTCAATCTTCAAAGCTCACGTTTGAAAGAACTAGCCGTACACTACAATATGATTTATTCCAAAGAGGGTCAAAAAGGGAATGCTCAAATATTCAACGGCAGTGGAGCATAAAATCAGTTCATGCGCGATTTATGTCGTATGACCACAGTCAGTTTTAAGGGCCAAAGATATACGATCATGGGCATAGAGGACAAATAATATGATGTCTCATTTAGTATTGATGAGTGTATTGGGTTTTGAAAGGTAGAAAATATATTTAAAGCCGTGCGGATTTGATTTATAATAGGATGATTTTATTTAGAATACGCTCAGCTTTTGGTTGGAATATAACGAGTATGATATTCATTTTATAGAGTTGAAAGGATTGCCTTTAAAATACTCCGAGTAGGTGCCATGATATTATACACAGTTGTTAGAAATTCTCAATACATAAATTTGGTTAATATCTGTACCTAATTTTAGACGCTTGTGTTTTAAAGACTACAGCTAAGATATAATAATTATAATGAATGTTTCTTTTTAACATAATCTGGAGAGCTCGTTAGTCTGTTATATTATTATTAAGACAGGCTGTACAATATTAGCGATTGATTGTGATGACTGGTTAATAATCGCTATCGGAGCGATTAAGATAAATATCGCGAGGAAACCTCTGGGACCTTGCCATAATGTGAAGTCTGCCAAACCGCACTTGGCCATCGTGGTGGTCTATGGTCTGACTTCATAGTGAGAAGAGACACGTACTAAGCAAGACTGCCACGTAGAGGCTAATAGGGTTCAAATTCCTCGGCACGCACCACTAATCTTTCAAAGTTATCTATTTAAAGTGCGTATCGCTTGCCCCGTCCCTCGGAGAGAACGTTAAGCCCCGACGGCTTCCAGCTGTCATGAAAACCGTTGACAGTTGTTATAGGCAGTCAGTACCTTTGAATATACTATTTACTGACTTCATTCTGGTCTTAGCCATGGAATAATTCTGTCCCTTTTTGTTGCAGAGGTTTGACCGCAGCTCTTTCCTCTGTGGAAAAGAAAATATTTTGTAAAATTTGGTTAGACTAGTAAGCAAACTCTAAGATATAAAATCTTGGATGCAAGTGGAATGACGCTAGGATCATGACAAATTATAAAAATAACGCTTAGAAATATTTACAGTTCTATCTGGCCATTCATAAACCAAGAAGCGTGCTTTCTATAGATACATTGGATTCAATCTGACATATTATAGAAAACCAAAATTCACAGTGGCCACTACTTAGATGAGTGAACTTTGTGTGTCATTTATATCACACGCCATTATCACAAGCAAGAATCGTTAGACCATGTCATTGGCTATTCTGAAAACTCCGTGAAGAAGATCTGACATGTATATACAATTTCAACAGTAACAATTTGTATGAAATGTTGTGGAGATCTGTAATTGGCTTAGAATTAGTGTAAGGCAACTTGTAATGTATTTGTCTAAAAGCTGAAAAGTTTCTTTAAAATACATAAATAAATGAAGCTTCTATTCTTCACATGTCAATGTATCTCCCAACGTAACACATAAATCCATGGAACTAAAAGTTCAAAACTAGGCTTATTACATAAGTTGCACACAGAACTTGTTAACCGTCGGGCAGCGGGCGTGAACGCTGATTGTAGTTTACGTTGTTAGAAATAGAAAAATGTTTCAACATAACGAGACGGGTGCGACGTTACTATTGGTTTCAGTTTAAAAAGATAGAAGTGATATGGGTTTTAACCTCTTCAATGGCGCAATACCAGACACAATAGAAAATCTATTACGTCTCGCAGTAATCAGTGCATCTCGACGAGATTATGCTCTGGTGGAACATTTTCTGATAATGTTTCGAATCTTCAGAAGTTCGTCTGTCTGGCTGACGTGCTCATTATGCATATATCTTTTGATGGCATATATAGGCATTGTATATCTGTTGTGCCAGCTCCCTCAATCAAGGTTGATCTGTACGATGGGTGCCGAATGCAGGCTATCAGCGGGCTGAGTCAGTTATAAGCGTAAGTCGATATCCTGTATTGTAATCCCACCCTAAAATCATTTTGTCTGGACTTAAAAGAATACGAAAAGATCAAAGAGAATGAAACGACCAAAAAAAACCAATAACTCTGAGTTTACTTCAGTTTTTATCCTCAAAAGGTCTATAAGCTAGGATATCTGGCATAGGGTTTTGGCTTGTAGTGTTGTTAACAACTAAAAGTAGAAATAAATATTATATCTTCATGTCTAAGCATAGGGATCCTGCTTAAGATTACCAACTCATCATCATCAGCCTTATATACTGTCCCACTGCTAGGCACGGGCCTCTTCTCTCTATGAGAAGGTACTGATAAGCAAGCGACAATTAACAATTTAATACGCACATAACTTCGAAAAGTCATTGGTGCGTGCCGAGGATTCGAACACGTGACTCTCTGCGTAGCAGTCTGTCGGTTTCGCCACTCGGCTATCACTGCCTTTTCTCGGCTATCCCTACCTTTTTATTAGGGAAATTACCAACTACGTTAAATTTAATCGGATCATTCATTTACAAAATGCAGACCAAAAGCTTTTGTTTGAACGGCATGCAAATAAACAGTTTATTTCCATTACAAACTGTACCTACTTGTACTTTCATAATTTTGTGTTCTACTTAAATCAAAATATTACTATTAAAGTATAAATTACGACATGTAAAAAAAAAGTGACACGACAAGAAAATGCCCCAATATTATTCGTCTACCAATAATAATAAGCACCCGATCCGAGTCAACTTAAACACAATTTCTTCAGCCAATAAATGATTATATAAGTATAATTAAGTTGATCTCCCCAAAGAGAATCGTAACTTCTCAAGATTTATTTACATTTTCAAAATAAAATTTGTACTTGACCCAAATGATTACAGATTCTTTTTTTATCCCATCGAGATTAATACCCACTCCTTTAAAAGATTTGGCATTTGACCGTTCATTTATATTTCCAAACCCACAATTTACTGTTAAAAGGCTTTCAAAGATAATCCGGCTTAGAGGTTGGTAAGTTATTTTTGGGATTCTGATCGCTGTTTAACCCGCAATACACTCAATATGATATTTGAAAAAGTAGTACAAGTTATTCAATCTGTTCGTATTTTTATTACACTGTAACAGTTATTCAAGTTTGACTTGTTTGACTTGTGTTATTGTTTAAATTTATAAAACATCATAACATCTTCCTTATAAGGAACAAATCGTACGTCATGAAGGATTTTGCAATAAAGATTGATTTGATTTGAGTTTACTATCATTCAATCAACACATAAAGTGTTGTCTCGCGTAGGAATCGAGCCACAACACTTGACGCAGTTCTTAATGGCGTGGCGCCTACTTAAGTCAAGAAAAGGTAAAAATTCAGAAAGAAATTTTTACTTTTAACTGTTTTGTACAGTTTTCTGGTATTTAGGGAAAAAATATGACATTTTTGTTCACATTTCATCCTTTGTTACTCGTATGCCTGGACAACTGCACGTCCAGGCAGACGAGGTGTAAGGATGTGATCTTTGAGCAATATCTTTCCATGGTTATTCTAGAGAGTTTTAGTACAGGATCCTTGACTAGAGCAAAACTAATATAGATTGTTCGAAATAATGCTCTCCTGCCGATGCCTCGTACTTTATCGATTCTGACTTCTTTGTTTTCTTCTTCTTCATATCGTGAAGAGGTTTGGTAAAAATAAGTTTGGTTTACTTATTTATAAAATGCTTTACTAAACCGATGTAAAAAGAACCGTGGTAGGGTTTAAAATCCGCACTGTGTACTACAAAACTGTCCGCGGACGCTTCGCCATCAAAACGGTAAATTGGCAAAGCTTCAAGTATCCATTTTAAATCTAGCCGATAGTACCCTCAGTATTTTTCAATTTGAACCTCAACTGCCGTTCGAGTCGATACCTTGGATAAATGGGACTCGCAAGAATTTATGCATCTGATCTGTGAATTTATACTTACAGGCATTTTGGCTTTTGGGATAACAAAACAAAACAAAAACAAAAAATATTTTATTTGTTTCTCCAAAACATTACAAACATAATTATATTTTTCTAACTAATATTAACAGAAGGCGGTATGGAGAACAAATTAGGCAACTGCATCAGCTATTGTTGCAGTTGTATAACTACAACGCTGGTATTCTCGCAGGCCTATATGCAATTATAATTACTAAATTAAATTTACCTATAAATAAATGAAATAAAATAACGAAGAATTATTATACATATGCACACACAATTATATATACAAATATATACGTATATAGTGTTCAAATTATTAATAGGTTGTATATATATGTTATTATATTTATACAATACACAATGCATGCCTCAGTTACATTAAAATAAAAATTAAAAATAGCAACGAGTAGTGTGTTTCCGAACGCTACTTGTACTTAAATTTATATATTATAAAAGGCATTAGTGCTTCTGTATTTAATTATTTCGTACAGGAGTATAAAGGTATTCTCGCAAGTATTCAGGAGCCGTAAAAGGCGAATGAATTTAGTGAACTAACAAATTGAATATTTATTTCGCGCGGTGCCTTCATGTTTTTTTGGTTTGCTAATCAATTCTAGATCAACCTGATATTTCTCTTTTAAATTACCCTAAAGTTGAAAATATAATTGCAAAAGGATAATATATAAACATTTCTCTAAACAAATCAACAATATTTCTTAGTAAAATTCGATAACCATTAGTTTACAAAAAAGTCTAAAAAGTTATCTTGAGGTTGCTGATCTATTAAAAGATAATTCATTAATCTGTATGTATAAGTAATTGAATAATTCAGTATCGCGTATTCACCCTAGAGACATTCCTTAACATTGACCGATACTGGTACTAGACATTCAATCACTTATGGCTCATCTGAAACAGGTAACTAATGGAAACAACGTAGCTCCTCCATATTGATAAAGGACAGAAAAGCTAACCGCAGTGATAATAGGCTTGTGTGTAAAATGTAATTAGCGATTGATTCGTTCCTTTTTCAGATGTTAAACTGATCATGGCGGTTGAGTGATATCACATAGTGCAAAACAAAACAAACCGTGAATAAAGTCTGGTCTGGTGTGCCCACTTTTATTTTGTTATATTCGATTTGACAGGTACAAAAGTTTGACGTTTTAGTTATATTTACTATCAAAACGCCAACAACATGAATGGCGGACGCACTGTTAGACGTAATGCTCTCTGATTGGTGTTCACTGTCACAAGAATAAATATATTATTTTTAGTTTTAGAATCTTAAAAATAACATTAATCTTACCTTTTTATAATAAATAATAAACTTTATTGACATCTTAAAATCATAATGAATCTATAAATACTACAATCAAACCGATTTATTCTTAGTGGACACAAGCCTATTATGTGGGTTTGGGTACTTCTCGTTTGGCGAAGGATTTGCCAATGATTGTGAATTGACTGTTTGTAAGTATCTGACGCTGTTTTGCTTTTGAATTGCTGTAGTAAAGTTGAGTCTGTGTGTATTACCGTGAATTTTAGATCTCAGCATGGAATCCTACTAGCCGGTTCTTTTCCACAATATTGGTGAAAATATAGTATTGTAGCGACATTATACATATTGTTAACGTAAGCAAATTAGGTACAACGCACCGCGTTCAGAAACGGGCAGTCGCCTCTGTAACTCTGTCACGTCAAGTTGTGTGAAATAAAAGACATTTGTGTGTTTCGTAAAGTATGTTTTATTTGGTACGGGGTTGGTGCTGAAGACCTATACACACAGGAATACAAGACATTATACTCATCTTACATAAATATACTCATACATACTTACCCACCAAAGAACTCCGTACAGTGGTGACCCGACAGAAAGTGAACATTTCTGAAAAAGAAAAGTGATTAATTCGATGTCGAACCCAGTACCGCAAGTTGCAGCGCCGTCGGCCATGACACTAGTAGAATAAAAACCAGATGGGATGGAAGAGAAACCAGATTTGCTAGCAATCTAGCTACAATCCAAGATACCGGATTTTTAGACAGATCAGCCACGGGTATGGTTCCTCCGCACCGAGGCCATACTTGCGCCGCAGAAAATGGGAGACGAAACCAAGTTCAACATGGTTGTGTCTAAGCTGGACAAAGAAGCAATTCAACAGGTAACTCATCAGTTACCGACAAGCCCATCGACTCATAACAAATTTGAAACAGATTACTGTCAGTTTATGAAGAATCTGAGAATAGAAAAATCCAGAAACTCATGTCGGAGATGGGGGTAGGCGATCAAAAGCCATCTCAGCTTCTTCACCGAATGAAGGATTTAGCCCGAGGCAAAATTCCCGACGATACCTTACGCATACTGTGGCAAGGACATCTAGGTACCATCATCAGCTCGTGCTATATTAACGGTTACTGAAATCAAGGACCTAGAGAATTTGGCATTATGTGCTGACAAAATTACAGAGACGACTCGGCCTTGCGTTACTGAAATTGTGCAGGCCTCAACTCTGGATATAACAGCATTATGGCAGAGATAGCCAAGATAACCACAAGGTTCGATGAATTAGATAGATCAAGGTCAAGGCCAAGGCACGACGAATAAAACAAATTACGTGGACGGAGTACTTCTCAGGCTCGATCGAAACTAAACCCAGAATGGTTATGTTTCTACCATGTTTCTACACCCTTTTTTTTCTCGCTGTGGAAATGCATATTCGCATACACCCGCAGGATTAAAAGCGGGGGGGACTCGACGGCTGGAGTGCAAGGCCCACTAAAACTACAGCGCATAATTCCACGCCATTTTGGGGCGTCAGGGGTTCGCGTTAGTATTCTACCCTGGCACCCCGGCGGATAGCCCGAAGGCCACAACCTCCTTGGCGGCGGATGAAGTTGTTCGGCTCCGCCGCCAAAACACCCAGCGCTGGCAGAGGATAAGGAGGACGGCAAACTGACAACACCGCATCTCCTCTTCCTCTGCGTCCCCACCGCAACGCTTCACATGGTGCGTCCCCATTTAGTCGCGGGAGATAGGGCGCGCGGCAACACCGACACACCTCTCCTCCCGGGATCGCGCCCAACTGCGAGGGACAGACAGAACTGTCCCCCGCACCCGCACCGTTGGACGCAATCTGCGCAGGCCCCCTCCAAGCCCACGTGGAGCGTCCACTCCCGGGATCCCGCTTAGCTTCACTGTGGGTGTCCAAGCCACGGTTACTGAGCCCCCCCACCACGACAAGGTGGAGATCCCACGGGGGGGGGAGTTTGAAATCACCTAAACGATATAACATATTAAATAAAATAATGTACATATTTTATTTTATGTCAATAAAGAATTATTGTTATAATTGAAATGTTTTAATCTATAATTTTTTCTAGACTGGCTGTACCCAATGCCTTCACTTCGTAGCATTATTTTTTTAATTATTTCTTACTTGTGGTGACAGCATCAGGTTATCCTCAAATGTAACATTAGAAAACACTGGATATCTACGCGGACACGATCCGAACGAAAATCTGTTGGCTACAAACAGACTAACGCGTGCCACCCTAACTGCGGTTAGGGTTTAGGCGTTTACAACGGTGTTAGTTACAACAATATCTGCGACCGCGCGTGCTTAAGGTATTATATAAGCGTGTTACGCCTAATGTTGCTGCACATTAGGCGTATCACGCGTATGTAATACTTTTTGGTCCGTTCAGTAATGCTAGGCCGGTGTGGTTTATGGCGTTAAGTGTTGTGGCCAGCTATCGGTACTTTGTGGGTTCGAACAATGTTGTAATTGTAGGCTAGAATAATGGCCGAAATAACAATACCTATTTATGAAACAATACCTAATTTAAATTAGATAAGATTAGATAATTCTTTATTGTACACCACAAGTCACATTACTGAATTAGAAGAGAAGAAGAATTTAATAATATTTTGGTAATACTTCCAGTTCATAAAGGATATTCGGTAATAATATCTGTATATCTAAATAATATTCTTGCGCAACCAACTGACTGATAGGTAACACATTGCCTGAACAACAGGTTGCAAAATTATAAAAACACTTACGACACGTTGTTGCAATCACAAAAATACCACGTAAACATATATGGTGGGTGTCATTCTTTACGGCCACATGTGGCATTCTCTGCTTTTTCACTATAGTAGCGTTTTTGAAGGAAAATTATTCATACGTCAGAGTGTTACCGACAACTCGAATAATGCGAATCGAGTAATGCGAACTTCTGCCCTGGCGCTAGCATTTTCAGCAGGCGAATACGGATGCCCTGTGTGGAGTGGATCCGCGCATGCAAGGTCAGTGGATACAGCACTTAACGAAACTTGCCGAGTTATCACTGGTTGCTTAAAATCAACCCCGGTAAAGCTGCTGTATCCGCTTGCTGGCATCGCACCTTTGTATGTGCGTAGGGCCGTGGCGAGCTCGGCAGAGAGATCCAAAATTGACTGTGAACCACGGCACCCATTACATAGTCACATCCCAGTGCAGACAAGACTAAAGAGCCGTCGCAGCTTTGTCAAAAGTGTCCATCCTTTGACCAAGGAGCCATCAAAGGCGAGGTGCGACCTATGGCGCAAAAAGACCCTCCTACCATCTCCTTTCGTGTCACCTGCCGAGAGGCCTCCACCTGGGCATGGCTAGTCATGGTCTGTTTGGAAGTCGTTGAATAGACTCCGAACCCAGGTCGGCCGAAGCAAAGAAAACATGTTTAGATGGGGACTCTCGGACAGTACCGATTTGGCTTGTTCGTGCGAAGCAAGACAAACGATGTCCCATCTTTCATCGTGTCCTGCGTGCCCGGTAACTTGCACGCAGGAGGAACTTATGACTGCCTCCGATCATGCAGTCAGTGTGGATACTTTCTGGGCCTCAAAAATATAAGTGTTTGCCAGCGATACGCTAAGAAGAAGAACTCGAAACATGTTTTATATAAAAATATGAACATACCTTTATATTTCTGTTCTAAAAATATTTGGAAGGGCTCAAATGCTATCTACATTTTCACAGTTATTCCTGAAATGTGGCCACTAAACGGTAGAGGTGCGATACAGGTGCATAAATAATTGGGTAGTAAGAATTTAATGGGTTTTGTGGTTTTCATACAATACTAGCGGTCTAGTGATAGTTGGGTATGGCAGAAAAGTCATGAAAGTAGAATAAATGCTGTAGAAATGAGAGCACTGAGAAGTATGTGTGGTGTCTCTCTGACTGACAGAGTAAAGAATTGTGTGATAAGAGAGTGTTGTGGGGTAAAAGAAGATGTAGTGACTAGCATCGAGAAAGGTATGCTAAGATGGTTTGGGCACGTGGAGAGGATGGATGACGAAAGACTGACCAAGCAGATATATAAGGCAAGTGTGGAAGGGACAGGACGAATGGGAAGACCTAGGCGGACGTTCTCTGATCAGATTGGAGACATCCTAAAAACAGGACAGGTGAGAAGTACCCTGAACAGAAGAGCATGCATGAGGAATCTGATGGGAGTGAATGAAGCAATAGAGATATGTCTGGATCGTTGCAAATGGCGTTCCGTAGTCTCTGCCTACCCCTCCGGGAAAGAGGCGTGAGTCTATGTATGTATGTATGTATGTATAATAATTAAATAAAATAATGTACATATTTTATTTTATGTCAATAAAGAATTATTGTTATAATTGAAATTTTTTAATCTATATTTTTTTCTAGACTGGCTGTACCCAATGCCTTCACTTCGTAGCATTATTTTTTTAATTATTTCTTACTTGTGGTGACAGCATCAGGTTATCCTCAAATGTAACATTAGAAAACACTGGATATCTACGCGGACAAGATCCAAACGAAAATCTGTTGGCTACAAACAGACTAACGCGTGCCACCCTAACTGCGGTTAGGGTTTAGGCGTTTACAACGATGTTAGTTACATCAATATCTGCGACCGCGCGTGCTTAAGGTATTATATAAGCGTGTTACGCCTAATGTTGCTGCACATTAGGCGTATCACGCGTATGTAATACTTTTTGGTCCGTTCAGTAATGCTAGGCCGGTGTGGTTTATGGCGTTAAGTGTTGTGGCCAGCTATCGGTACTTTGTGGGTTCGAACAATGTTGTAATTGTAGGCTAGAATAATGGCCGAAATAACAATACCTATTTATGAAACAATACCTAATTTAAATTAGATAAGATTAGATAATTCTTTATTGTACACCACAAGTCACATTACTGAATTAGAAGAGAAGAAGAATTTAATAATATTTTGGTAATAGTTCCAGTTCATAAAGGATATTCGGTAATAATATCTGTATATCTAAATAATATTCTTGCGCAACCAACTGACTGATAGGTAACACATTGCCTGAACAACAGGTTGCAAAATTATAAAAACACTTACGACACGTTGTTGCAATCACAAAAATACCACGTAAACATATATGGTGGGTGTCATTCTTTACGGCCACATGTGGTATTCTCTGCTGCTTTTTCACTATAGTAGCGTTTTTGAAGGAAAATTATTCATACGTCAGAGTGTTACCGACAACTCGAATAATGCGAATCGAGTAATGCGAACTTCTGCCCTGGCGCTAGCATTTTCAGCAGGCGAATACGGATGCCCTGTGTGGAGTGGATCCGCGCATGCAAGGTCAGTGGATACAGCACTTAACGAAACTTGCCGAGTTATCACTGGTTGCTTAAAATCAACCCCGGTAAAGCTGCTGTATCCGCTTGCTGGCATCGCACCTCTGTATGTGCGTAGGGCCGTGGCGAGCTCGGCAGAGAGATCCAAAATGGACTGTGAACCACGGCACCCATTGCATAGTCACATCCCAGTGCAGACAAGACTAAAGAGCCGTCGCAGCTTTGTCAAAAGTGTCCATTCTTTGACCAAGGAGCCATCAAAGGCGAGGTGCGACCTATGGCGCAAAAAGACCCTCCTACCATCTCCTTTCGTGTCACCTGCCGAGAGGCCTCCACCTGGGCATGGCTAGCCATGGTCTGTTTGGAAGTCGTTGAATAGACTCCGAACCCAGGTCGGCCGAAGCAAAGAAAACATGTTTAGATGGGGACTCTCGGACAGTACCGATTTGGCTTGTTCGTGCGAAGCAAGACAAACGATGTCCCATCTTTCATCGTGTCCTGCGTGCCCGGTAACTTGTACGCAGGAGGAACTTATGACTGCCTCCGATCATGCAGTCAGTGTGGCTACTTTCTGGGCCTCAAAAATATAAGTGTTTGCCAGCGATACGCTAAGAAGAAGAACTCGAAACATGTTTTATATAAAAATATGAACATACCTTTATATTTCTGTTCTAAAAATATTTGGAAGGGCTCAAATGCTTTCTACATTTTCACAGTTATTCCTGAAATGTGGCCACTAAACGGTAGAGGTGCGATACAGGTGCATAAATAATTGGGTAGTAAGAATTTAATGGGTTTTGTGGTTTTCATACAATACTAGCGGTCTAGTGATAGTTGGGTATGGCAGAAAAGTCATGAAAGTAGAATAAATGCTGTAGAAATGAGAGCACTGAGAAGTATGTGTGGTGTCTCTCTGACTGACAGAGTAAAGAATTGTGTGATAAGAGAGTGTTGTGGGGTAAAAGAAGATGTAGTGACAAGCATTGAGAAAGGTATGCTAAGATGGTTTGGGCACGTGGAGAGGATGGATGACGAAAGACTGACCAAGCAGATATATAAGGCAAGTGTGGAAGGGACAGGACGAAGGGGAAGACCTAGGCGGACGTTCTCTGATCAGATTGGAGACATCCTAAAAACAGGACAGGTGAGAAGTATCCTGAACAGAAGAGCATGCATGAGGAATCTGATGGGAGTGAATGAAGCAAGAGAGATATGTCTGGATCGTTGCAAATGGCGTTCCGTAGTCTCTGCCTACCCCTCCGGGAAAGAAGCGTGAGTCTATGTATGTATGTATGTACTAGCGGTCTCATATTACATTTTATTTATGTAAGCTATAACTAAATAATAAACTATATAGTTAAAAACCTTTGTTTCTAGTTTAGTGACACAAAACCGTTGCAAACCATGATAGCTGAGAGTTTATTCTAAAATTAAGTTTAATTTCATTTTTTAACATGAATGAAACAAATACAGAATATAACAAATAGCTGTGGGCAGAACAATGGTATCCCTGTAGCGAGGAAATCAAATATTTACTGGTTAATCTAATATTTGAGAACATGTAATTTTATAAGTAATCTGTTTTCCTTGAAAGTGCTGGTATTGATGTAAAATATTCTCTAAAGTTTTCTTATGGCATATAATACGAAAGCATGTACAAAAATTCTTAAGTGTCAAGGTATTGAATATCCAGCATTTCTCAGACTGACGGAGAATACAAAGTGTTGGTAGTCGATATTATTCAGTGGGAGTTGTATAGACGCCTAAGGAAAATACACCAAGCAAATTATATATTTGCGAAGCGATGGAAAACTCCACATCAAATACTATACCAATCTGCCTGCTCAGAGTGGTATTTATAGTAAGTCAAATAATATCAAAATACAAAGCAAATCAGGATGGTCCTATGTCCAGAAGAGGCCTGCAAGAGGCTGTGATTAAAACAAGCAATAGATCTTTTAAGTGTGCAATAACAATCTTCAGAGCTTTATGCTTTTCAAATAGCCAGATAAGTAGTTGAACTTTTTATGTCAGTCCTTAAATGTTATATTTCGCTATTTTAGTCCAGATGAATCCGGGATATAATTCGTATGCAAATTGTATAAAAAAGATGGTGTAGTAAACAATTTTGCATAGTGCCATAACATAATATATGCTTTTTACTCGTGAATATTAATACTAAGCAGAATAATGTAGCTCTAATTTATGAGTTATATGCACTATTTCTGTGGAAATATGCTGCTTATACGAAAAGGATGTAATGTCTTAAATTTATGGACTCTCTGTATGTTGAATTTTCTTAATGTTTCATGTAATCGACGTTGTGTCCTTGCATTAATTTGGGAGCTTCTATCTTTTTAAAGACTTTTTCGAGGTTTGGTGCATATCTGTGTACTTTTCAACTCAGTATATTATGAGCAAATATATTTGTAAAGGTTGTCACATAAATTACACCCAAATTAGAGGCATGGCTAAATGATACTACTGTTACAAGATTTCTACCACATAAATTCTGATATCATTACAATTTGCTTAAATAAGAATACCATAATATAACTTATTCTGCTTACTTCAAAATACATGCAGTAGCACGAATCACTAGCATTGTATTATATCTCTTATTTCGTGGCCGTATCGTGAGTGGCAGACGACCAAGGCAAAACTCAAACAAATAACGTTTATAGATGCGTATATTTTGGGATAAGCCTACGCAGCTAAATTTTGTTTATTTATGCAACCTTGTACACAATGGTAAGAAGTTCACGCCTCGTCCTGTCAATATGGACGCGCTAAACTCCATTACGATTGAACAAATTTTTGTACGGTTTTTACCAATAGAAGTTTAGTTACTAAGGATGGTTTAAGTGTAAAATTTACGCGGTTGAAGCCGCGGGCAAAGTCTAGTACATATTATAAAAAGAAGTCACCGCTGCGACCTGTCCGAACAAATTCTTGTACGGTTTTTGCCAATGCATAGCATGATTCATGAGGGAGGTTTAGGTCAATAATTCACGCGGGTCAAGTTAGGATACAAGTTTAGTTAATTTATAAATAAAGTTTACATCAAAATCTGAAAAAATAGGCATGGCGAATATTATTTTCAGTTTGGTTTGTCAGGTTGATGTTTCTAGTTTTAGTACTAAGTTTCCAGAAAGTTCTTATTTAACTCAATCTTCAGCTTAAAACGAAGTCTCCTGAAGCCATATTAGTGCCTGTTTCACCAGTATACCCGACTTCGTAAGAATAATTGCGCAGTTATTAATACATTTTAGAGCACTCACTTTTGTCCAAGGCATATATGCCACGTTTTGTATGAGGCATAAGCCTCATACAAAACGTGGCACTAGAGATACATTGGACTTGACATAAGTCAAGTACAATGTATCTCTAGTAGCCAAATCCATAGATAGATCACATATATTGGGTACGGCCGTAAATCATTACTGGTGCTTCACAATCTCTTTGAAACGCTGCAAAATATTCTATCACCTAAGCATTTCAGTTAAAAATATATATAAGTATAATCTTGATAAAGATGCATTTGTAAATTATTAAGTCATAACTCATAGTGTGCCAGAAAATTCACATGCAATTTTAAATCGATCAATAGAATACATCAGTAGCTGTATCAATATTCGGGAAAATGTGTATAAGTTTCTTGGAAGCAAGTTAAGATCATTTCCATGATAAAGTATGGGCGTTGTATATACGATAATAGAGGAATATAGGTAGATGCGATGGCTAAAGTTATTCTTGTGTATGTATCTTTATCTACTGTAATTTTACTCTGCCTATTACGCGTTATTGACTGATAAAGTTGAGCAGATTTTAATAACATTAAGCAAATGAGTAGTACAAAGCTTTAGAAAGCATATGGCTAGATGGCGCGATTGCCGATTAAGAACTGCAATTTTATAAGTTAGTTTATTACCAGTTACATAGTCTCGAGTTTATTTGAGTATCTAGTCTTAAAGGAGTAAGTTGTATTTGACGCAGACGAAGCAGAGTATTTTGCTAGAATCGCCATATACGTCAAGCATGCTACAAGGCATTTTCCATAGCGCTATAGGAGAGTGGGCTGAATATCATGCGGTACTTATAACTTTCTGGGCAATCCTCTGAGGAAATGCCTTCCTACCTAATTAACCGTTGGATTGTATTCTGTACTTGTATATTGACTGTGTTCTAATGAGTCCAAAGTTTCCGAATAGTAATTGCAACGGCAATACGACTCTCGCGTGAGCCACTCCAGTTAATTAGGTCTTCCAAAGGAATCGGAGTCAAAGTGCTTAGAGTACTATTAAAGGCCATGGTATCCGCAAACGGATATTTCTTTGGATCCTTTAGGAGTCCTCTATAGAACGTTAGTTGCAGATACAAAGACCTTAACCATTGGTTTGCAAAAGTAACATACGTTGCCGGAATAAAATGGTCGTAAACAGAAAAAAGAGCCTTAATAGTGTTGCTTTAGCAACATATTTTTCAAGAGAAAGTCTCACAGGAAATGTCTATTTATGGCGTTTAGCATAGAGTTGCCTTTTGGTTGACAAGATCTTATATTAAATAATACGTGGCCTCTTGACGGTACTTGAATTTACCTTTCAACCTTTCGACTTTTACTATAGTACGCTTACTGATTTACTATATTAATGCGAATAAGTGTTCGTGTGTATATTTTTTTAAGGAATATAATAACGAATATCGTTAAAGGACGGGAGGTACGTAATCCCAAAAAACTAGTGTGTACAATCTATCATGTATTTTTGCGAACTAATATCAAATAATTCTAAATATAGATATAGGAGAAGTCAGCTCCAAGCGGCCACAGGAGGCAAAGCGGTCACGCTTTATTTTCACTTATTTGTAATTATAGCGTGGCGTTGTCATTCTGTCCGCATTACCAATCTCCCGTCCTACACCGATCAGCCATTCGGTAGCGTAAGGACCGAGCGCATGGTTGCAGTGACGAAATACAATATTTTGGGTGTTTTGTTAAAAAAATGCAAGGTAAGTTATACCTGCTTTGGTCATAGTTCGTTATATTTAAATGAGTTTATTACATGTTAACTGTTGCTTATCTATTTAGCTATGTTTGTGTTCTGTTCTCTTTGAAGGATAATAAATAATGTGATAATAGTTAGTTATTGAAACAAAATGCCCGCAAAGGCAAAGCGGCTCGGGTAAATCGGCCAACTGACCATATAATGAGTATAAATAATAGATAATGCTTAATTATTTTGTTTAGTTGGTTAACAACTAGAAAAGCTACCCAGGTGTCATGGGAAGAAAATGTGATGGCTCGGGCAATTAAAGAGGTAAATGAAAAACGCGGCTCGATTAAATGTATCGCAATCAAATAGGTACGGTATCCCTCGCACAAATCTCTCTCTTTACAACAGTATTTACAGCAGGAAGAAGAACTCTTAGAATACTTGTTTCATATGGACAACCTCTTTCTTGGCCTCACGTAGGAAGATTTCCTGCAGTTGGTGATTCAATATGCCGAAGCAAATAACTTTCCATTCTCAAGACAGATTATGATTAAAATATGTTATAAGAATGCACAAAAGGTGATTATTTTATAAAAAGAATTAATTACCTACTCATATTTTTGGTATTTTTATTTTGTCAGGTACGATACTTTTCCAATACTTTCATGTGTACTTTGGGTTGGCCACATTGCCCTTACACCCATGGTCGCTTTGGGCGACGACTCGGGCAAATCGGTTTTTGGACAAGTTTTCGTAATTCACATATTATCACATAGTCATTTTTAAATTGCCACGAATTTGAGTTTCGCATCATAAAACTTTAATACTTTTTCTGGCTATTAGTATTAAATTAACTTCAAAAGTCTAAAACTTAAAGATAAGGTGACCTCCCCTACTTGTGTTGTAATTTAAGCTTGCTGGGCTCTAAGGTGTCCTTGCGATGTTTTCATTCTCCATTTAGGCAAGAAAAAACAGCGCGAGGACACCAGCATATCTGAGAGATCTCCATAATGTGAAACCTGCTAACCTGCATTTGGTCAGCGTGGTAGACCTTACCCTTCTCATAGTATAAAGAGACCACGGGTCCCGTTTCACTATGAGAAGTTTCCAGTACTGGGCCAGTTTATATACAAGGCAAATGATGTATACTTTAACGTTAAACTTTGGAAACGTTCTAGAGGATCATGCGGTCGTTGAAGTGTGAGGTTAGGTATGGTACCAACGGAAAAGGAGTGAACGATCCTTAAATTGATCGAAATTAGGTAGAATGTGGTCTACAGAATTACAGGAGTATTATAATATATATTTCGAGTCTGATTATTACTTGAATTCGCTGATGGAATACTTGAAAATTCCCTAATACCCCTTACTAATACAGTCCCCATTCTTATTTTGTGGGCGAAAAATGTGCACATAGCTATTGATTTCATTAAAATGGGGATCAAGGCTTTGTAATTTATCGATGAAAACACAGTCCTTTATGCTAGTAATTTTGGTTCTACTGAATCGGTCATTATACTAATTTGGAAGCGTGTATCATTCAAACGAAAGACTTTGAGAAACAATTGTTGTAATATATCTATCTTTAAAAGATAGGTATTTTAAAATTACATATAACTGAAACTGAAATTGAATATAACCTGCATGTATATGAGAGATAAAATAAATTTCAAATTAGTTCAATGTATGGATAGCACTCCTTATTTTTTTATAAAAATCCTTAAGCAGTTCAAAAAATACATTTACCTACCAATTTTCAAATATGTAGCCTCCATAGTTTCAGGATAATGATGATTTTTGCCCTAATAACGAATGACAATTAATTTGATCATCTGTAGACCATGTATTTTAAATCAGTATTTTCCCGAAAAGTATTTAATCAGCCCATGATACAGAACGTTCCTATAGCATATTAAAAATTCCTTCAAAAAACAATCTTTATTAGCGATAGTCACTCTTTTTCAAAAGCTATCAATTCTTGGAAAATACAATTAAGACATTGAAAACGTTTACATCAAGAACGTTTCTGTCCAGGGAAAACTTCCACGAATACACTGCTGCGTTCCCGAGATTAAATTAATTGGTCTAATTAAGCTAACATTGTTTTGGAAATATAAAACATAATACATATTGAAATAAAACTATGGTAACGGATATAATACGGATTGGAATGATGTAGAAACTACATTATGCATTACTATCCGACGTTTCGATTTCTTAACAGGAATCGTGGTGTACGGTGTAGAGTGAGGTTTGCGGTGGTTTGTTTAAGAATAGAAATGTTTAACCGAAATCACAGTTTATTGTTCTGTTCCACAATAACTTCTTATGTTTAAATGTGAGAAAATAATGTTAAATGAAAATGTTAGAAAATAATGTTAAATATAAATGTTCTTATGAATGCACCCGAATGTCGCGGTCACACACTGTGCACTGACGATGCAATATGAATTTTACTTATTATAATACTTGAACTAATTAGGTCAATGTGTAATTTACTTATTGCTTGGTAAGGTTAGGTTGCACCGAACACGTGGGTAACGTAAATTGAGTTTGCTTTTTTATTTTAAATAGCTTTTCTATGCCGCATATTTCTAAAATATATGTTTAGTTACAATTGGTATGATTCCACAACTACGGCACCAAGTTTAAGTGAGTAGGTTTTCAACGTCTTCAGGTTTCTATCGCTAGAAAAAGGAGGACTCAGACTACATTCATATTTTGCAAGCTTTTTGAGTCTGTCAGAAAAAAAACGAGTATATTTAAATCGAAGAGACAATGTTGCTTGGCTCCTTTGCTTCTATTGCGATTCGAAGGGTGTCTATAACGTTGGCAATAGAACTGGTATGCATATAAATATTTTCAGACATAAATCGCACATCAAAATTTTGTATATGAAATAGTATCTCGTCGTCATCACGCTGTCGTGATTTTCGAATATATAACTTTTAAGGCATCCCAATATTTTAAACACTGAATTCAGTAAATACTCTAAGCCAAATAATAATAATAATATTATATTCAAAAGCTCTCTCAGTTCATTCCTCTCACAAGTCATGTTCGTAAGTTCTGCGATCCCTTATTGCAAATATTGTAGCATTATTATTTGTATTTGAATAAAACATGCATGCAAGTTTAATTCGCTTAACTTTGTGACGAAGTTGTGACATGATATGATAATAGTTTGAAACTAAATTACTTATTTACCAACCATGTCTCATAAACAAGATATGCTCTGAATAATATGTACCTAAATTAATTGTTACAGTATCTACGGTACAATTTGCATAATATATACATACATAGCTATATTATCATTTGTTATTATTATAATGCTTGAGATATAAGGGTTATAAACTTTTATGTGATGGGCAGCAAACGAGCAGATGGATCGCCTGATGGTAAACGATTATCGCAGCCCATGGACAGTGGACATTATGTGGGAAAGGAATAGGAGAAAGAGCCGGATGAGTGAGGAGAAAAGTAAATTGGGCCTCCGGGACTCTCACTCACTAAACAAAATGCAGCGGTATAGATACTGTTACTTTACATCGACATTCTGTGATTGGGTCGAGCCGACCCATTCACATTAAAATCAGGTTCAACAACTTTAATAATTATTTGCAAGATTATTAAAAATCTTACTGCCATTCTCGACTTAATTTCCTCTCTAATCATCATCGTCATCATCGTCCTGACGTTATCCCGGTTGCATCGAAGACTTACACGCATTGGAGCCCGGGGTTCGCTTACAGCAGCTTAAGCAGATATGACAGAATATGAACTTTCCTGTCTAATATACAAAAATAAAAATTATCAAAATATTTTTAGGGGATTTCACGATGTCATAAGTATTTAAGTAAGTAAGTAAGTAAGTAAGTAATTCTTTATTGTACACCACAAAAATGCAAATACAAGGAAAAAAGCAAACTTTAACAATAGATGCACAATTGGCGGCCTTATCGCAAACAGCAATTTCTTCCAGGCAACCAGTCTATGATGGACATAACCGTAGAACAATACAAGGTAATTTGATGGTGTAGTAACAGATGAAACGTAACATTTGTTTTAACATATACATATATACAAATAAAATACAATAAATACATATACTTATAATACATATTCATATAATACATATCCATATATACATATATAATATATATTTCAATATATATAAATATAATCACATATAATCATATAGGGGGATAATGACGCAATTACATTGTCAAATAGTGTTGCTTCAATGCATTTTTGAAAATGTTTAGTGTTCTCGCTCGTCTAATTTCAACTGGCAGCGCATTCTACAAACGCACAGCCTGAACAGAGAATGATTTATCATAGAAGTTTGTGGAATGCGGTGGCATCTGCAATCTCAGATCCTCTGACGACCTCAGGCACTTTGAATGTGTGTCATGAAGGAACTTAAAATGTTCTTTGAGATACATGGGTGTGTTAGGATTTAACAATACATTGTATAGTAGGATTAGAATATGAGTATTCCTGCGAAGACGAATCGGGAGCCACTTGAGTCTGCTACGAAATTCAGATACATGATCATATTTGCGTAAACCAAATATAAATCTTATACAAAAGTTTTGGAGGCGCTCAAGTTTATCAAGTTGCTCCTCATTAAGGTCAAGATAGCTGACATCGGCATAATCGAGTATTGGAAGAAGCAAAGATTGTGCAAACGCAGTTTTGGTGGATATGGGAAGAAAGTTCCGCAGCCAACGTACTGAACCTGCTGATGCAAATACTTTACGGCTTGTCTCCTGCATCTGACGGCCCCAGGATAAAGTTCTATTCAGATAAATCCCCAGATTTTTTACATTATCTGCAACTGGTAAAATGTTGCCATCAAACAGAATCTGAGGCAGTAGTGACCAATTAATCTTAGAGATCATCCTGGAACTGCCAATCAGAATGATCTGAGTTTTGGTTGAATTAACCTTAAGTCCATAATTTTTACTCCACTCACAGATTTGCGCCAAGTCCGTATTAATAGTATAAAACGCATTAGATATTGATTCTAATGGTGCCTGTGAGTATATTTGCAGGTCATCTGCGTAAAGGTGGTAGGACGAAATTAAATGTTTGGAGATAGAATTTATGAAAATTGCGAAAAGTAATGGAGAGAGAACGCCACCTTGTGGTACACCGACAGTCGCATTTCACCATGAAGAGTATGATTCTTCAACGCGTATACGCTGACGGCGTCCAAACAAGTAACTACGAAACCAGTCAATTACCGTTGGAGATATGTTAATAGAGCGGAGTATGCCAAGCAGGATGTGGAAATCCACGGTGTTAAAAGCATTGCTAAAGTCAAGTAAGGATAGAAGCGTGAGCTTTCCACAATCCATACCCAACCTAATCTCATCGGTGATGTGAACCAATGCCGTGGTAGTACTATGACCAGGACGAAAACCGGATTGAAAGGGATTTAGGAGAGCATTTTTGGACAGGAAGGTACTTAGTTGTGTATATACAAGACGTTCGAGGACTTTGGAAAGGAATGGTAGTATGGATATAGGTCGGAAGTCGGAGAAGGAACAGGGTTTGGGTTTCTTTGGCAACGGAATTATTTGTGGATCTTTCCATGCTGATGGGAAGATACCACTAGCAACTGAATGATTTATGATGTGACATAGGACAGAGAAGATTTCATCAAGGATGGGAAGGATCATGTTTCGGCTGATACAGTCATTACCAACAGCATTGGACGAGATTGAAATTATGCTCTTTTTAACATCACAACCGGAAAATTGCTCGAAAACAAAAGGTGAATATTTGGGAGTTTGGATAAGTGAAAGATCTTTTAAAGTATTCTTTTTAGTAGTCCCATCAAAGTTGGATGAAGAGGTGAAATGTGCATTGAGTGCATCAACATTTATGTCTTTGGGGATTGCGTCATTGCGCGACTTACCAACTAACATCGTTCTAAGAAATTTCCAGACTTTAACTGGGTCTCCATTTTCAACAGAGTTGTGAATATGTTGGCGTTGTGCTTTCCTACACACCTTATTGCAGAGATTTCTTGCATTTATATATTTCTCCAAATTATAAGGGGTTGGATGACACTTATACCGCGCCTTAGCTGCAGCTTTTTTAGAAATAATGTTTTTGATATCGTCAATCAGCCAAGGCGATGGAAGATGTTTTAACTTTATGGCTCTGATAGGCACATGTATGTCGTACAACTGTATTAATTTTTCTGTAAATATTTGCACTTTGGTGTCTATGCAGTCTGAGGCAAACAACGGACTCCAATCAAGCTTACTCGCATCTTCGCAGAGCTTCGAACGATCCATCCCACCGAAACTACGCTGCATAATAATCCTCGGTTTAGCCTTGGGAGGGCGTATTTTATAGGAAAGATAGGTCAAGTCATGGTAGGAGAAAGCGTCGGCAGAGAATTGACCATGCTTGGAAACAAAGGTAGGAGATGGTACAAAAATGAGATCGAGGAGAGAAGGAAGAGAGTGTGGAAAGTGATGTGTGGCATCAAGAGGAAGAACAGATAAATTACTAGAGTTTAAAATACGCAAAAGAGTGGAAGATCTTGCATCCTGTTTTAAAATACAAGTGTTAAAATCGCCCATTATAATTGTGTGACTGTAAGAGGGAGTCAAAGTTTCTAGGAGGTGTTCAAAAGAAGGAAAGAAGTTTAAACGTGACGAAGGGGAATAATAAACTCCTAGAAGAACTTTAGTATGATGAAGTTCCACTTCTAAGGAAAGATGCTCGCCGGCGTTAGCAGGTGGTGGCTGCGAAGAAGTGCTTACTACACGATATGGAATTTGGGCACGTAAGTACATAGCAACACCACCACCTCCACCGACCGCACGATCAATTCTTATGAGATGGAACCCAGGAAGAGAGTAGGAAGTTGACGGTAGACATGGTTTTAGCCATAATTCCGAAACAAGAATAGCGTGTAAGTTCTTACAGTCAAATGTTGCCAGCATATCCGGGAAGTGGGCGGGAATACTTTGAGCATTAATATGGACTACATTAAAGACTACATTATTTATTGTTTATTCACAAAATAGTTAAAAAATTACGAGAAGGAATTAACTGTCCATGGCGCTAAAAATAATAGCTGTCAAATAAAAAGGCAATTAAAATAATTAAAACGGAATATAAGTTATTATATTCACAAAATAGTGTTAAGTTTAATATACCTAATCTGTTTAAACTCTAGTGGGAAGCGTTGCGATGAGTCCGTGTAAGTTTTCTCCAGGCAAAGCGTTTGTGGAAATGCTTTGAATATTTTATTTTTTGTCTATGGTCCTTTTTGTTCTCTATTTGGAATATACGGGTTGGTTTCGTTTTGCGGGGATAAGACACTGGTTTGTCAGATGATGACTAAGTTACTGGGATATTTATCTTGAGTGAGGATATTAATGTTTTACTGATATTTTGCTTTAAAAGTTTACGCTTATTGGGCCCAGGCCTCATCGTATTATCAGAAGAGTTACGCCATAGTTCACCACGCTACACAAGTGTGGGTTGGCAGACCTCACACAGACATTCACACTTACCTTATATATCTGCTTGATCAGTATTTCGTCATTTCGTCAAACCACCTTAGCATACCTTTCTCGATGCTTGTCACTACATGATCTTTTACCCCACAACACTCTCTTATCACACAATTTTGTACTCTGTCGGTCAAGGACACACCACACACTACGAGATGGCATTACAAATCAATCAATAAATATTGTTATAAATAGAAACGAATAATAATTTTTAAAAAAGGATTTATTTACAATTACCTAGCACAAACAATATAACTATAAAATGATTAATAAAATCGATATTAATTCGGACAGAGCTTCCGCACGCAACGATGGCTGACAATAAAGTGCGTGAACGCGGCGAGCGTTGCTCCTTATATAGGCCGTCGCAGTGTTGCTACGTGGTGTTCTAATTTACTTCCAACACGGCCTTCTCCTGACGGGGCTGCGTCCTCGAAGCCTTTAGCAGGGACTCGCGGACGGTCCGGCAGCTGTCTCCGCATGCAGCGTATTTTGCTCCTCATCGCCGTCTGCGAACATACACACATTTTAAGAAAACATACTCAATAACATTTTCCAGATGCTTTTAATATTCAGCAGGCGTATACAAGTGTCATATTATGTACCAATAAGCCAAACAGCTCAACCGGCGAATCAATGAAAGCTATACACAAGCGATCAAGTCACATAGGCTTTACACAGGTCTGTTCCTACGCAACCGAATACCCCGCACATAATAATATGTACTTGCGCGTGCGCACAGGATTTATATCAGTCTCTTGTAGGTCACCCCAGATACCTAAAGTTAAGGGTCGGATTTAAACAGGTCTGTTGCCAGCGGCGCTACTGACTCACCCCGATACCTTCCCAACCGTGTCAGGGTCAACCCAATGCCATGCGCACTCAGGACTTACGCGGGTCTCTTCCACCGATCACGCAACAGTTTACATAGCCAACGGCAACGAAATATGCTAGTTTGGTACATAATCTAACCGAAGAATCGGGAAAGACTAGTATGCAAGCTAATAAAGTAAACAGTGCTACACACACACCAAAATCGTACAGTAAGTACCTTCAAAAAATGCAGCGCAGGTTTCAGGTGTCCATTCACCTTTCCACAATACCATGTATCCAGCAGCTGCCTGACTAGTCTTTCCATAAGCACCCGCTAACAGTTGGAGCTCATATCTATCGTTAGGAAGAAGCTTGGTAACTTTATAGGGACCTCTCATACCGCTATCGAGCTTGCCAGTACTCTGAGAGCTTTTGATCACATATACCAAGTCATCAACATTAAACTTTTTAGGCGGTTTCCTATTTTTATTTATGTACGAGTCTTGACTATCCTTATTTTTACGAATAAGTTCTTCCGCACGTTGACGTCTTATCTCGCGAATAGCTTCTCGATTTGGACTAGACCCTTCACAAGTTATGTCTTTGACTAAGGCATTTATTAGTGGTGTAGTAGAATCAGTGCCAATAAGAAGATTTAATGCAGAGTATTGAGTAGTCTTATGTTTGGTGACATTTAGAACCAATTGTAGCTTCCATAAGACTTTCGACCAGTCATTATCATTATAATTTACTTCTATTCTTATCATGTTCAAAATGGTACGGCAGTATCTTTCGACTTGACCGTTTTCCTGATGCATTTCGGGAGTGATGAAATGCACCTCAACTCCAAAATTTGACATCCAATTAATGAATTCGTGATTATCAAACATACGACTCCTATCGCATACTAGTCGTTTAAAAATACCAAAAAGTGAAATCATTTGGGTCATCACGCGTTTTAGTTCACTGCAGTCTTGTTTTGAGATGGCATGTAGTAAACAATATTTGGTATACGCGTCCACTATGATGAGAACATGTTTGTGACCATTACTTTCCCTTAAGGGTCCGAGTACATCAACGTGTATTATATCAAACGGTACCGGAGCCTTTTGCCACGAAGATATTGGCTGTAAAGGTGCGCGAGGAACTTGCTTATGCGAGATGCATACTACGCAGTGGGTGACGTATTTCGATACAAAGTGCCTGAGACCGGGAAACCAGAAGTGCCGCAAGATCAGATCAACCGTCTTATCTATACCGATGTGTTCATGCTCGTCATGGAATACACGTAATAAGCTTAACCGAAATGCCTTTGGTACATAACATAAGAATCGCGCTTGCTCACCCGTGACGTCATACCTATAATACAAGAGATCATTACGTTTTACATAACGCGTGTCATCTAATTGACCGTTATTTAATTTTTCAAGTAACGTTAAAGTCTCCTCGTCACCTGCCTGCGCCACTTGGGCCCAATTTTGCGGTTTTTGAATAATATTAATAGCGTTGACTGGATTCCTACTCAAATAATCTACGTGTGACATGAGACAGCCTTTACGATATTCTAACGTGAAATCAAAGTCTTGCATGTACATCCACCACCTTGCAACCCTGGGCTGGAGATCCTTTTTACGTTGAGTCATTTTTAAAGCGTTACAATCTGTGATAATTTTGAAAGATTTGCCAATTAGGTATTGCCTAAAATGTTGTAATGACTTTACTACCGCGAGGGTCTCCAGCTCGTAGCTGTGGTATTTAGACTCCGCGCCACATGTCAACTTGCTAAAATAAGCAACTACGCGTCTACGGCCGTCCTTATGTACTTGCATAAGGATGCCGCCATAACCTATGGAACTAGCATCAGTATGCAGTTCAGTTGGCAGCTCCGGATCGAATATTGCCAAGACTGGTTCGTCAGTTAAATGAGAAATTATCTCTTGACGCGATTTCTCATGTTCATCACTCCAATAAAAGTTTACACTCTTTTTAGTTAGAGCAGCAATGTGTGCAGTTTTAATCGCATAGTCAGGGATATATCTTCGAAAATATCCCGCTAAGCCAAGAAATTGACGAACCTGTTTGACACTACTCGGCCGCGGCGACTTAACTAACGCGTCTATTTTATAGGCGCTCGGTCTAACCTGACCGTTACTTATAACTCTACCTAGATATTCTATCTCGTTAGTTAGAAAAGTACATTTCTTTAAATTAATAGAAAAACCCGCCTCAGTTAGTGTTTTTACGACAGATTCCAATAAAGCAAGGTTCTCGTCAATTCCGTCGGTCAGTAACAACACGTCATCGATATATACCAGGACCTGTCCAGCATCGATGAAGGGTTTAAGTGTTTTGGAAATGGTTTTCTGATAAATAATAGGGGCATTCGCTAGGCCATAGGGCATTTTACAGTATTCGTAGTGGCCTTCGGGGGTTACAAACGCGGTTTTGTGAATAGAATCCTCAGATACCCTCAGTTGGTGAAAACCAGAAACCATATCTAATGCGCTGAACCAGCGCGCATTGCCTAACCTATCTATGTAATCGTTAATTAAAGGGAGAGGGTATCTAGTTTTGACAGTGATTCGATTCAGAGCACGATAGTCCACCACCATCCTATCAGAACCATCTTTCTTTTTCACTAGTAGGATTGGACTAGCATACTCCGAATCGGACTCGCGAATGATACCCTTATCTAGCAAATCTCTAATTATGGAGCGTACTTTTAACTTTTCATCATGCGACAACTTATAGGGCCTATAATACACGGGGACATCAGTTGTTAACTTAATATGCATCTCACTATCTTTCACTGTTGTTGTCGCGGTGCCACATAAAAAGTATTCAGAATACTTATCGAGAATAGCTAATAACCGTTCCCTATTATACCCAGTAACGGGTGTGTTTACCTGGTCAGACAACGAAATCGAATTTACCTGCATAACACTATTCGCGATCTTTTCACTACGCACTATACGTTGGCAATCACTGGTCCGAACATAAGCAACACCATCCCTATTTAATACGTCAGTCCCAATTATTACAGGTACATTCATATGACTACTGTCTACAATATAAAAATCTATTTCTAATGTTATGTCGCTGAACTCAACGGGTAAGGTAACAAAAGATTGCACATTAACCTCCGTACCGCCTAGGCCGCATAATAACTGAGTAGTAGGCTTTAATTGACATGGAAAATGCTTTACTACATTTGTTGACATTAACGAAACGCACGAACCACTATCTATTAATACATCTAACGGTATACCTGAAATGACAGCAATTGTCACGTCGCGATTTTTATAGCTACCTGCAAGTTCACGGCAAAAATTAACGCCACTTTTATTCCGTAACCTAGTGCGTTCCTTTGCAAAACACTCGTTCTCAGAATGACCTACTTTTTTGCAAAACGTACATTTTAACACATCGGCACGAGATGTCGCCGGTAACGCGATTGCTCGTTCATTACTACTAGAATTCGTTGGGGTTATATTGTTATTAGGTCGTTTGTAACAATTAGAACTCTTATGACCAAATTGATTGCACTGATAGCACTTAATAGTTTTTAAATCTATAGAACCGTGTTGACGCTTTAACGGATTATGATTCAATGACTTATTTAATCGGTTTGGAACATTTGAGTATACCTTCCTATTATAACTGCTAGCGTTTGAAGGTTTAACAAAGCTTGATAAAAACTCCACTATAGAATCAGAGGCTAGCTTAGCATTTGCAGCAATAGCACGAATCTGTGGATCTGTGATTCCACGTATAATAATAGCAGTAAGCAACTCGTCGCTTAGTCCTTTAACTATGCGTAATTTTAAAAGCGATTTACGTGCATACTCAGCGTATGTGGAGTATTTATCAGACTCAGTTCGCATTACGTCATAAAGAATGTTCGCGACATCGACAGAACGTGGGCATAATGCACTCAAATCAAGTTTGAAATTAGACCATGTTCGAATATTACTTGTCCATTGGCTAAGCCAGGTGCGAGCTTCCCCCTTTAGACAATGTCCGACGCGAGCAAGGCATTCCCTATCGTCCCAATGGTTCAAAATACGTGCTTTTTCTACTTCACCACACCACGTGTCGAAGTCATGAACACTCGGATCAAAATCTGAGACAAAATAATGGTTGGATCTGACCTGAGCCCGGCTGATAGCGGTCAAAAGACGCTCTGCAGCGTGTGTCACCAAGTCCTCGGGTTGAGTTGGTCCAACGTTGCTGGCGAGTGACGTCAATGACGGCGTTCCCGCCTCTGCGGGCACGAGCTCACGAAGCGGAGTAGGCGTCTCTGACACCGTGACTGGCACCGATGCCGGTGGCGACGCGTCAGGCAGAGCGACGACATGATCAGGGTTGGCGCCGGCCGTTGAAGTAGCTCCCGTTTCCGCGGGCGCGCGTGACTGGTCCTCCAACGCGCGCAGCCTTCTCAGAATCTCCTCCATAGGGTTTGGAGAGGAGATTTGTTCACGGCGGGTAGTTTTGCGTCTGCCACGCTGAGCGTTGCCAGACATCACGTAGCTACACTCCGTCCGAATTATTAAACCAGGCTAAGGAATGCTATGTTTCCTCTATAAAACCAGACGTGGCTCAACGGCTTCTCAGCCTTCGAATCCCACTTCTGATGTTATAAATAGAAACGAATAATGATTTTTAAAAAAGGATTTATTTACAATTACCTAGCACAAACAATATAACTATAAAATGATTAATAAAATCGATATTAATTCGGACAGAGCTTCCGCACGCAACGATGGCTGACAATAAAGTGCGTGAACGCGGCGAGCGTTGCTCCTTATATAGGCCGTCGCAGTGTTGCTACGTGGTGTTCTAATTTACTTCCAACAATATATATAATACAAATCAATCTCTGCAATACGTTATGTTAACCTCTGTCTATTAATGATATTGCTTTAATTCGATCCTGGCGAGCTACTCACATTTACAACCAATTCGTCTAGACATTACAAGGGTCATGTTTCTATACTTTATTAATGAAATGTCGGAGAACATGTCGACTTCATTTACGATACATAACATGATATTTATTTCTGTATAGAACTACAACAAGCTTCTGTGCAATTATTTATTTCTATAAAGAACCTCTACAAGAATCAGTGTAATCATAAATGGTGATATGTTTTAGTGAGACATTGCATTTTTGTGTATATACTTTGTATCTAATCTAATACTTATATATAAAGCTGAAGAGTTTGTTCATTGTTTGCTTGAACGCGCTAATCTCAGGAACTACAGGCCCAATTTGAAAATTCTTTCATTGTTCGATAGCCCATTTATCGAGAAAGGCCATAGGCTATTTAACATCACGCTATGAGCCACGGGGGCAGAGCAGTAGCCTTAAATAATGCGGTTGTAACCACGGGCTCATCTAGTAAACATATATTGCTAATAACATGTTTTTCAGCTTTATTGTACTAGCTTTATCCAACATCTATACGAACATGGACAAAACATAATATGCTCTAATGATTTTAAGATATCAATGAAATTTACGACCAGTTCTTTCTTTCTTATTTTTCTTTTTTTAAACAACTCTCCCACTAGGAATAAATCCTGTGTCGCGGGGGACTTTACAAACATATATCCAACGGACACAATGAACACCCAGACTCGAAACAACAATTTATGGATCACACAAAGTGTTGTCTCGTGTGGGAATCGAATCCACGACACTCGGCATAGTGTCAAGCGGCAAGGCGGCCGCTTAAACCACTACGCCAACCGTGCAGTCGTTTTACCACTATCTTATAAGGCTCGGTCAAATTATGTGGCTGATCCTACGAATTGTCATTTAAATTAAAATTATCTTGAACATAATTCCTATGCAAAAGTGATGAAGTGTACCTGAGAAGTTAATTCTACAAAATACCAAACGCTAAAATGTATTTGACACCATTATAATTTTCTGTCACATTTACACTCATGGTGGCGTTAGGTCAACATTGTATTTATTTTATTGTCCTCTGGAATCTATAGGTATAGCTTTATTCCTTAGACCAGATTTTATATTAATTCTGATTATTTTCTTCAAGCACAATCTAGGACAAAATGCCAGCAAACATATGAATAACTTGTTATTAACGTAAGCACGTGCGTTAGTTGTACTTCATTAACGCGAATGAGCTTATTACTGGCGCCATTGAAAGCTATAAGCTAATTATATGCAACTACTAGCTTTCGCCCGCGGCTTCGCCAGCATGATATTTTAATAAAGAGTGGCCTATGTACTTCCTCGGGTTTCAGACTATCCACGTCAAATTTCATCACAAACGGTTCTGTAGATTAGCCGTGTAGCATACATATAAACAGATAATACTGAAAAATTACTTTTGTTTTCATAATCGTTGAACTTCAGGTAAAGATTAGTATGTAAGTATATTATTGAAGTTATGAAGAGCTTATATATCTACTGAATATAACAGCAGCAAAAATAAAATCTGAAAGCATTAGGTACCACAAAGTACATATCAGACAATCAGACCGTCCCTCCGCCTCGCTGTGCTTACGCTGCGCTTAGGTCAGATATATCGTGATAACTTTTAACTATTCGTCCAAACTACTTACTGTAAAATACAAAGTTAGTGTTAGTCTACATTATATACCTAAGGCAATAAATCTATCAATTTTGAAAACAATTTGATAACTACTCTGGAATGAGCATTTAAATTTTTTTTTTGATGTGTTAATGTTTTATTTCAATAAAAAGTGATGTAGTTAGATTATGTACTAAAAAGTAAAAAGTAATTTGGTAAGTTCTACTCGTAGCTCCCAGATCGCACCAATCTTCTCATCAATCTGGAGTATTGATCAGACAAATATAAAATCGTAGGGCAAGTGAAATTTCTATCATAATGTTTACTCTGGATACGCTACACTCAAAATTATTTTTTTTAGGTAATTTTATTTTCTTCCGTGTGGTGACGGATTAAGAATACGGAATGTCACCACCCCATATCATCCCATGGGTGTCGTAAGAACCGGCAGAGGGAGCATACTATGCAGACAACAGCACTGTAAGAGAAGGAAAACTTGATACAAACCCTATACCAATCCGTTTGGCCAGCGTGGTATAGTAGGCTAATTCCTCTTTTCAAAGGAGAGGCCTAGTCCAGCAGTGGACTGTTAAAGGCTGATGATGATCATGATAATGAATTTTATTTCCAAGTTTTTAGTTTTGTTGTTAGTTTATACTTCTCATTCTATTTTCATAGTGAGCCCTTTTCTACCAATCAAGCCCTGTCATTCGATACCCATATTGAGTATTTGTGGAAAATAGGTAATGCGCCATTTTGTGGCGGCGGACATCTTGGATTTTTCAAAGTGGGCTCTATTCTACCAATCAAGCCCTTTCATTTGATACCCATATTGAGTTATTTGTGGAAAATATGTAATCCGCCATTTTATAGCGGCAGCCATCTTGAATTTTTCACAGTGAACCCTATTCTACCAATCAAGCCCTTTCATTCGATACCCATATTGAGGTATTTGTGGAAAATATGTAATCCGCCATTTTGCGGCGACAGCCATCTTGGATTTTTCATAGTGACCTCTATTCTACGAATCAAGCCCTCTCATTTGATACACATATTGAGGTTGTTGTGAAGTAATATAATATGATCCGCCATTTTGTATCGGCAGCCATCTTGATATTACAATCACTTAAATATTATATTTTATTCTTGATGACAATATGAGTGTATACCAAAAATCAGAGCAATCTGTCATCAGGAAGGGGTAAAATTCCAATCAATAGCTTTCAGAGCTCAGGGTTTTTGCCGACTTAGTTGATACTTTTCCTTATATTATGGCAAAATTATACAAAATCTTTATAAATTGTAGCCTATGTGTTATTCTGATGTATAAACTATATTATTGTAAAGTTTCATCCAAATCCATTCAGTAGTTTTTGCGTGAAAGAGTAACAAACATCCATCCATCTATACATACATCTTCACAAACTTTCACATTTATAATATTAGTAGGATATTCTGCTGCAGAATCTTGTGTTGTGGGATACATTGCCACTAAGGTCAGCGCACTTTGATCTACGAGTATTTACATGTATTGTGTCTTGATTTTTTTGACTTATCAATTAATATACCTATACTAAAATTATATAGTTTGAGGTTGTGTTTCCATTGACGCAGACTGGTGGGCGGAGTGGAGGGGAGAAGGGCAGTGAAACGTGGCATTTCTATTAAAATGGAGTGGAGCTATTCTAAGCAGACCAAAACTCGTTTCAGCTGCTTGCTGCTTAATCAAATTTAATCTAGTTTTCCTTACTCAAAGGCAGCGCACCTTACCGCACGGCCATGCTACCTTCCGCTTCGAATAAAACTCCTAGCGGGGTCACCACAATCCACTCTTCTGCGTTCTATCCAGCCCCAGTTTAGTTTCTTAGCTCCTAAATTCAATCGTTTATGCCATTTTCTCCCTGTGATGTTTGAAACTTATGATATGATTTTATCTACATACAGCATTTAATTTAAGTGATAAATTAACGTAAACATTTTGAAATAAACAAAAACAAAAAGTGTGTCGCATCAAAAAGCCAGTGTTACTAAGACTAATCCCAGCATGTTCATGAATGCAGTCTTAATTACCGTGTAATGAGGCACGGGATCTTTAGCGACAGAATATTTTCACGAGAGCAAACACTAAGAATGCCTTTGAAGACATAATTAGGTATTAAGTATTTTATAAATTAGGTAAGGTAATTTATGTAAAAGACTATTTAGATGGAAAAAGGGACTTTATTAGGCGTTCAGCCTCTGCTTTGCAGTAAGAGTAAACAGAGTCGTATAGCTAATAACGTACGTCTTTATTATACTTGTGTTATTCCTGTTTCATTCAGACGTTTGCTTTGGAGTTTTGAGTACACTTTCTAGTCTAAGTGGTTCTTTTAACCCACTTAGAGTACTAATCTTATTTTTTTACCGCTTAATACTAATGATCGCTCGGGAGGCTACTTCATATATGACAAAAGATTTTAGAAAGACTTTTTATTAAAAATTGTTTTAAATTTAACAAAATAATAAAGAAAGACCTTGTTTCTTTAAATGCAATGGCACATTTTCTTTAAAATTATAACTTCGGTCTTAAAATCAACCTTAAGTCTAACGTAACCCTTGTTTGAACAGTCTTTAGAATAATAATAATAAAAAATAAAAAGTCACATATAGCCTCTAATTTAGTATCTAAATTAAGTATTTTTAAAATGTTATATTACATAAAAGTAAAATAGCCATTGTAATTATAAGATATTTGGCTTGACAGTTAATAAAAATCAGACTATATTTTTCTATCAAAATTATAGCAGTTTTGTAGAGCGACTTCTAACTCCGCGCTTGTGCTTGCTTGTATTTGAGATGTTCGAGGAGGTAAATCCAGATTGTTCGGAGCAATATATGGAGGATCATCTTCAAGCTGGCGCGAAGGATCAGCCACACTGTTGTCTGAATCGTAATCCTCAACGTAATCTTCAGTTTCACTGTCCGATTCTTCGTTTTCCAAATATTTTTTTATCTGGTTTTCATCGAGATTCATCTATGAAACAAAATAACCAATTCTCAGCTTTATCAAACAAATAAATAAAGAGATAATTGCAAAAAACTAAGAAATGGGATTGGTAAAAAACTTACCATTAATACTAATGATCGCCTCCCAGGCGACCGTGAGGTCAATAACTCAATACCTGCATATTCTCCGCTGAACCCGTAACCACTCTCCTCTGCGTCACGGGGTGCACTGTATTGGCGCGAACGCACCCCGCAATAAATAGACGTAATTTAAAAATATTCTTAAAAAATCAACCGAACGCGGCCTCTCAGGCGATGATTAGTATTCTAGGGTTAAAATAGTATTCATACTAATCTGTCTGTATATATAACATTCTTGCGTTACTGACTTACAGACAAGAAACAACCAAAACCACAGCCAGTAAGTATTCCCTCACTCTCATAGTCCGATGGGACGCCACATGCGACCCAACCGGAGAGAGATTGGGCGCAGGTCCAACGGCTTAACGTACTTTCCGAGGCACGGGGGCGTGACATCGCCATTTCCCTGACTCCGAACTTCTATTGGATAATTCCTTACCGAAAAACCCAATGTCAGTTTTTGTTCGACCCGGAAATCGAACCCGAGACCTCATGATCCGCAGTCGCTTACACTACCGCAGGACCACAGAGGCAGTCAGCCAAAACTATTATAGCGTGTAGGTTATAACTAGAAGCCGAAATTAGGCAAGTATCTTCTTTGAGTACCGTAGAAGCGCACTTAGGAAATGAGCGTTCTTGAAATTCCCACGGGATCAGACAGAAATTTAAAAAATTCCAAAAAAAATTGTGCGCTCGTAATTGCGGGCGTCCTCTAGTATAATATACATACATACATACATAGACTCACGCCTGTTTCCCGGAGGGGTAGGCAGAGACTACGGAACGCCATTTGCAACGATCCTGACATACCTCACTTGCTTCACTCACTCCCATCAAGTTTCTCAGGCATGCTCTTCTGTTAAGGGTACTTCTGACTTGTCCTTTTTTCAGGATGACTCCAATCTGGTTAGAGAACGTAGTATAATATAGTTTTACTTAACTCATTGCTTTCGTTAATAGATAAACTGGTGCTATTGCCTTGCCCTTCCCATAATCAAAAAAGGCCTGTACCCAGCAGTTAGACCTATTAGAAGCAAGGCTGATGATAATGATGATGACTTTGACCAATTTATCAACGAGAAGCCAAAAATTTTGAGATAAAACTCGCAACGTAATAATCCCTACGTTAATTTGAAATGAGAGACGGGAGGATCTTTGTATGTCTTTGATGTTAATTAAATTGCTTAATTAATTAAATTTGGACTAGGTGACATGTGTCGGGTAAGAAATAATTTGTATAAAGTGTAGGTATCAGAGTAAATAATGACAAGTGAAATTTGAAGCACAATTTATGGTCTCCTCTATGAGGCACTGGCAAAGGAATTGCTTTAGAACGAATTAAATTTTAACTGCCGTCTATAGTTTCAAATCCTAAAGCTCGATAAAAAACCATATTTTTTTAAGAATCACTTAAGCGTAAATGCCAGCTCACGGGGGACTTTACAATCTTACCACCAAGGGACACAATGAACAACTAGATTTGAAATAACAGTGTTGTCTTGTGTGCAAATCGAACCCACAACACTAGGCGTAGTGTCAAATAGCAAGGCCGCTTAAAACCACTACGCCAACCGTGCAGTCAAACATTTCAAATTTTTAGAGTTCAGTGAATTTTGGTTTTAGTAGTAGCATATTCTAAACTACTGCTCTACTAGTTAACTAAATCCTCTCTCTGTGTTACTGGTACGACGAAACTGTACTACTCACCATAGCTCGATATCTACGCTTGTGCGAGTAGGCGAGTAGGTAATCTCTGACCCTTGTGCATATCTCTCATTTGATTTTCGCAAGGTGAGCAAGACTTGAATGATTACACTGTTAAGGGTGACATTCATTGACATAGGACGGTGGTCATTTACCAACATATGATGGTGTTTGTAACTTGAATATCGATGCATACACGTTGCCGATAAAACGTGCACTTCTATAAGCAAGTATTGACCATATACACATACAAATGTTCACGACACTGATGCTATCCATAGATTATTGTTTTGAAATAAAATTATAAGATCACGCTGGGCTCTTTTATATCGGAGACCAAAATTGCAAATTACTAGTATTTCTTTTCCTCATTTGCTTTTGGTGTAAAAAAAAATGAGGAAAACATGATACAGGCGTGAGACTATAAATATAAAGGAAAATATTATTTTTATAGTCTCACGCCTGTAACCACGAAGCGGTAGGCAGAGGTGTAAATATTACACCCACATTTCGCCATGAATTTTTAGGTCCCACGTAAAAGGGGCGAGCCTAATGCTGTTACCGGGCATATCACCAGACTCCGGGCTGCTACTGAGTACTCGGGAAAACACAGTTACATTTTTGCCCGACCCGGGAATCGAACCCGGGACCTCCGATTAGTAGTTGCATACGCTGTCCACAGGACCATGCAGGCAGTCAATGCCTAATGACTAGTACCTACTCTAGCTGTTAGTATTCTTTGGAGAGTACACCTATTGTATTTGTTACTATTTACTTGAAGTGACTTGTTCTAAATGTCCCCAAAAACGATGGCGTGTCGGTCTAGGTGACTAAGTTAGTTTTATTTTTCAAATTTTACCGTACAGCTTTTCTGCATGTTTAAATGTTCACCTTTACTATGCCAAATTGCAAATATCTAGTGCTATCTAAGGCTTATTTATTACTTCTTATACGAAAGGTTTTATTTTTGTGTAAGGTTAAATACAATTGAATTAAAACTAACTATAATATACTATATATCTAGTGCTTATAATTTTTGCATAAAACCGCAGATGGACAGACGGATGGACGGACTTGGCGAACTATAAGGATTTCTTGTAGTTTACTACGGAACCCTATAAAAGAATTCTAGAGTCTAGATGTTTTTCAGTTCCCAAAGGTATGTTCAACCCCAACATTTTAAACACAAGGTACATCATTACAAAATAACACACAACGTTTTCACATGCTTTCAACACTACAACACAATTACAACACATTACAATCGCTAACGAGCACACAAACACAAACTTGTGACCGTAATTCTCATTTACAAAGTAATACAGTAAAAACTGTATACTCATTACAGGCAATTAAAATGTTACCAACAATTTAATATACTTGTGTGTATTTATTCGCTCACCGTGAGGGAGGCCTGCTTTAAATATCTATGCAATTAACGTTCCAGTGAATAAAATTAAGAGGTTTCGTTTCATGAATGAATTGAAAATAAAACCAATGAAATGTTGCTAAGGATAAAATAGGATGTTTTCTTTACCACATTGGTAGTAAATAGCACATTATCTAGACTCTGGAGGAATAAAATATGGTGTTCCTCCAACAAGAGCGACTGATCCTCCGACTAGGCTAGGTGATTGTGCTTGGAGGACTGCAGTCTGACGGAAGTACTTGAGAACTTGTTTGAAGCAGTCATGTGAGATATCTTTCATTGCGCGTTACAGTATTTTAGCTCCGTTGTGTCCGTTAGATGTCGCCACGGTAATTGTCGTCACCCTCGTACGATAGGTGGCCTCAGTTGTACATACAACTTAGGTCATCTATCGTGCTTAGCTACATAGCTAGAGCTACAAGTCAAAGACAAATACAGTCGCTAGATTAAGCAATTAATTTGTTATTGGTTATTTTCAGTTTGCTGAAGTTCTCTGCTGATATAGGCCTTTCCAAGTCAAGTATACGCAGCGATACCTGAGTGGAGAAATCGACAGACTGCTTTACCCTGCCCTGGTTATAGAGAATGCAGTAATCGTCATTTTTGCGATTTTCACTTTTTGCCGGAAATTATGAAAAATTATTTTCATAAAAAAAAACACTAAAAGTATGTTTTTTATGTACTTACTTGCATGACAAATATATCAACGATAAGAAAAAGGGTGGCATTCAACATGTGCTAAAAAGAAAGCAGTAATAACTTTCTTGTAGGATTTTGACTAAGAATCCATAGACCAATAGCTGAATTAAAATGCAGTACTTGCAGAGCCTGAAGAATAAATATTTTTCTACATTTTAGATTTTACAATAGGACTTTTTGTTTCTGTGAAGAATATGTGTTTTTTAAGTTTACAATATTAGATATTACTAGTCGACGCCAGCAGCTACGCCTGCATTTTTTTTTAAATTTACCTGTTTTGGCCGATCCCGTGGGAATTTCGGAAATCCCTTCTTAGTGCAACCCTACGATCCCCACGGAACATACATGCCAAATTTCAGCTTCCTGGGCCCAATAGTTTCGGCTGTAGCGTGTCTGTCAGTCAGTCAGTAACGCAAGGATTTTATATGTTAAGATTTGTTAGGCCCACGTAATTGTTAATTACCTAGCTATTTTCAGCGTTCTAAAACTAAAAAAATAGACTCAGTAATCAATATGCGCTAGACCTAACGCAGTAATATGCACAACTACTGCAGTTTGTTCAAGTGTCAAGGAATCAAAGGAAAATTACCTTCGAGAAACTTAATTATTTCTTAATTTTTTTATATATTATATGGCCAATATAATATGCACATTTTGCTCAGATCTCTAAAAATATGTTTTTCGCGTTTATCTCCAAACGGTTATTTGGCGATTACTGCATTCTTAGTTATGGTGGCAGTATACTGAGGGTCTCGGGTTTAAATCCACGGCACGCATCAATGACTTTTCGGAGTAAATTTTTAATTATCGCTTGCTAATCGGTAAAGGAAAACATCGTGAGGAAACCTACATGTCTAAGAGTTCTCCATAATGTTCTCGAAAGACATGTGAAGTCTGCCAACCCGCACTTGGCCAGCGTGGTGGACTATGGCCTTACTCTTCTCATAGTGAGAAGAGGCCCGTGCCCAGCAGTGGGGCAGTATAAAGGGCTGATGATGATGATGAATGTCAAGTCACTGAGCTTGATATTCGAATGTGAGCTATTTTAATTAGAAAATAGCTCACATTCAACCCTGTAGCTAAAGGCTACATGGTAAATTTTTGGCAGATGATGCAGCAACAAGATGGAGACCTAATCAAGATCCGGTTACCAACTGAGCGAAAATAAGATGTAAATATAAAATGAAGGTAAACAGAGCCCGGGCACTCATACTAATGAGCGCCCGGGCTACCTTAATAATGTCTATGTTTTATAAAGAGTAACGACTAAAGAGGATGTGACCTTCAAATACTCCCAGCTTTGTACAATATTTGTTTATTATTCATCAGTTTCAAAATTCGTATTGTGTAAGTATTCAAAAGTTTCATGCGAGAGAGAACTTATTCTCAATACTAAGGTGTTACCATCATACTTCTATTAGATACAAACGCGTAAGGATGTGAGGACTCATGGATGGATGGTTGCCTTTAATGGATGTCTCTTACTTTGCCTCGTAAAAACTACTCATCGGATTTTGTAAACCCCTATAGTATTATGGCTTAAACAGAAGAAGATCTTACACACACGCGAAGAGGAGATCGGAATCTAGAAGAAACTGAAACATACTATAAGAACAATTACGACAATCAAGAAATAAACTAAACTAACAACAAAGCTTGGATGGACTTGCTGGCCTTAAGAGCCAACAAAAGAGTACAAGGTGGTATGAATGACACTGAAAGTATTGTAAAAGAAAAGTATGACAGGTTGAAATATAAAGTAAAAGAGATAGTGAGAAGAAAGAAAGAAGAATGCAAGGATAAATTTGATAGAAAATTTGCCCAACATTTTCGGGCCAATATCAAATTATTCTGGCACTTGGTCAGAACAGCCCGAGGCAAATCAGAGGTTTCGAAAGTTGGTGTGATGAGGGATATAAATGGAAGTATTATTAGAGAGCATGGGAAAGTTCTGAATCAGTGGAAGGTATATTTTGAGAATTTGTTTGAACGAGGAGGGAGCGATAATAGGAATATAGTAACGAATGAGGAAGATAATTGTGAAAGTGGGATAAGTATGGAAGAGATACGATATGCATTGAAAAGTATGAAGGCGGGTAAAGCTGCGGGATATGACAGGATATCTGCTGAAATGCTCAAGGTAGGCGAAGGCGTCACTGCAAGCCTGCTGTATCTACTGTTTAATAAATTTTGGCGGTCCGGTCGTGTACCAGGTGACTGGAACAAAGCCGTTATCGTGCCACTGTACAAGGGCAAAGGGTCACAGCAGGAATGCAAAAATTATCGCGGTATCAGCCTCCTGAGTGTTGTTGGCAAATTGTATGCAAAGATACTGATTGAAAGAGTGATTTCTGAAACGGACAGTAAAATTTGGGATGTGCAAGCGGGATTCAGAAAGGGAATGGGATGTACGGATCAAGTCTTTTCCTTAAGGTGCATTGCAGAGAAAGTCTTAAGTAAACACCAGAAGGTTTTCTGCGCCTTTATTGACCTGGAAAAGGCTTACGATCGAGTGGTGAGGGATGAACTTTGGTCAACACTTTCTGTGTATGGAGTGAGCAGCAGTCTGATACGGGCACTTGAATCCTTATATAGGGATTCAAGTGCCTGTGTCAGAATAAACGGGGTCTACACGGACTGGTTTAACATTGATCGTGGTGTTAGACAGGGATGTGTAGCGTCTCCTTGGCTGTTTAATCTGTTCATGGACAGTTGTTTGACCGATCAGAAAGAGTCTGAATGTGGATTAAGAATGGGTGGGTTAGTGTTTAAGACCCTGCTATACGCTGACGATCAGGTTCTATTTGCATCGTCAGCGTTGGATTTGCAGCAGATGGTCACCACGATGAATGAAGCGTATAAGAAGAAAGGTATGAAAGTGAATGTTAACAAAACCAAAGTCATGGTCATAGAGAGGGATGATAGTGTAACTGAATGTGACGTAATGATAGGAGATGAAAAAGTGGAGCAAGTGAACGAGTTTGTGTATTAAGGGTCTTTGTTTACGAGAGATGGAAAATGTGAGGGAGATATTGAAAGGAGAGTGAAAGTAGGAAATTGTGTGAATGGCGCCTTACAGTCCATCATCAGCAATGGTATTATCCCAAAGCAAGCTCGCCTTGCTATACTGCAGGGAGTTTTGGCGCCAACACTGATGTATGGTAGTGAATCATGGGTACGGCAGAAGAAGCATGAAAGTAGAATCAATGCTGTGGAGATGAGAGCTTTAAGGAGTATGTGCGGAGTAAGGCTGATTGATAAAGTGAAAAACAGTGTGATACGAGAGAAGTGTGGTCTAAAAGAAGATGTAGTGACAAAGGTTGAAAAAGGAATGTTGCGCTGGTTTGGACATTTGGAACGGATGGATGAAAGAAGGAATACGAAAGGAGTGTATCGTACGAGAATGAATGGAAATGTCGGTAGGGGACGCCCTAGGCGGACGTACGCCGACCAAATAGGTGACGTACTGAAAAAGGGCCAAATTAAAAGTACCCATAACCGACGCGCATGCATGATGAGGTTAATGAATGTCCAGGAAGCGAAAGAAGTATGTTTGAACCGAAGCATGTGGCGTTCTATAGTCTCTGCCTACCCCAATGGGAGACAGGCGTGACGATATAGATAGATAGATAGATGGATCACTGAAAATCTACGACATCCTCGCAGTTGTTTCGTATTCAATGAATAAGTAATTTAATTAAAAATCTGGATAGCTTTGCCACTCAAGTTTTTTTATTGATGTCCTAATTACGATATAGTTTTGAAACTTTGTTGAAAATTGAAGTTACAAGATATTGGAGTCATAATTCTTCGTTCGATGTTAAGTGCATTTTATTTTTTAATTTTTGCTTGCTGAACGGAGAAGAAAGACAAGAGAACTTTATTTTATAATAATTATGTATAGATTGATTGATATTGATATACAAAACACTTCATTATTTTGCTACTAGCTACTACAAAGTACCCCTTTGTCTAATGCTCGTAGTTTTCATGTTAATCTCCCTAACAAAGCTAATCTAAGTTGGTTTGGAAGTGGATTTAACATAATAGTTGAACAGATCTCCGGGATTACTTCAACTAGTTATTCTGTTCAAAGTACAATCTAAACATTTAGTGCGGTTTTGAATTTTGGTGTTGTTTGTGACTTGTATGGAATAAACAAGATTGCTATTTATTATTTTTTATTATTGCCAATTTACGCTATCTACGCCGATATCGTGCAGTCATGGAGTCCCAAAGTTACAGATATCAAATCAATAAAGGCTTCCTACTGTACTCCCATAACATAAAGCTTTTCACGTCCTGCTTAAAAGACCCGAAATTGTTTCACATCTTCTTGTTACCTACAATTAAATTCAAATCATTTATTCGTATACGATTTTTACGACCACAGAGAACGTGCCGAAGTTTCGTGCCTGTTGTCTTGTGTTTGCAAAGGTGATATTAAAAAATAATTATACAAATTGAATTTTAACTTAATTATTGATTTATAGTATAGTTTATGGACACGTAAATATTTCAGGTGAAATTGAAAATCAACTGCAAAAAAGAAACTTAAAATTAATGCACTGCAAAGATAGAAACGGGATTTAAAATAGGAAACAGAATTGATACTTAATATAAAGTAGGTAGGAGGAATCCAATTGCAAATTATAAACCAGAATAAAATAAATTGGACGCCTGCTTCGATTTTGTTTTATATTTGAAGTCTTGTTTGTATGTTTCTTCTGGTCGTTCATATTTTTTGCAGTTGCGTTTCAGTTTCACCCAATAAAATATTGTATACATCATGCAGCACACTCTAAATGAAAAAAACACAAATGAAAGGCTAATAATTATTCTGTCAAATCTTTTAGTCTAGTAAGCGGACCTTGGGCACTATCGGCAGTCCCAATATTTGATATGTACCTATATCGATGCCTTACGGCCAAAAGAGGCTAACCGCCACTTAACAAACTTTACAGGAGAGTAGTTTAAAGTTCAAAATAACTGAAAAAAAATCTTAGAAAATTTTCTGTACGTTCCAAAAGTTTCAAAATTTAACCATATAGTTTTTTATTAGGTCTCTACGAAATGACATTGTTAATTAAAACAAATAACACTCCTAACACTATTTACTGTCGCTTACCCTCAAATGGTCCTAATTATACTAACAGGAAAAAACGTCGTAAATGAAAACAACCCAATTAATGAGTTCGAACCCAAATGATTTAACTGCACCATTTATTTTATTTCTGTTGAAGAAAAAGAGCATACCTGTGCTTTTTCTGTTTATCAAGTGGAGCCAATATGACATAACCGGCTATTGGTTAATGGCAGAAGAACAAGGAAATTGTTATAAGTTAATTATCTATAAAAAATACTATAAGCTCTTTTATACAACGCGAAAGCGCATTGTGATTAATTCTTATAAAATTATACATACATACTTACATACATACTTTTATAAGTTTTTAAACTGGCTGACTAAGGTATGAATTTAAAAAAAGAGAAATTGTGCTCAATCAGTCTTTAGTTTAGAAAATTAAACAAAACAATTGTTACTCATTGCAAGTTAGTCTTGCATTATACATTCATGCTGACATTCTAGGTATGACAAAAAATATAAACTTAAAATTTCGTACATAAGGACCACTTTTAGGTATGACGGTAGGCGTTTGGTCCTCGTCGTTCGCATGTCCGCGTCTACAGTTGTCGTAAATCACCTCGCGACGTCCCACGGTGGTCAATGAGCGGAAAAAATTAAATTTTGCAAAGTATGACTATTCGAATATGTCATACCAGTATTGGATACTACAAGCCTAAATAAACACAAACACATAATAATTTTATTTTTATTGCGTTATCTTTTTAGTTTAATAAAATTACAAAGTTGAAGTTAAGAGGATATTGAATTTTCACTTGAAAATAGCCCTAAGTTAGTGGGTTGTATGTTCCAGTTTGTGGTGTTTTTTTAAATATACTTACATTTTCTGTAATACTACACGTCTTAGAGAATCTACTAGATAATTAGTATTGTCAATAAAGTGATTAGTATGAGTGCAGGATAATTAGAGAAGAAATCTTGTTTTTAAGTAAAATTCTTAGTTTAAACGGCCATATCTAGGTTGCGGCGGCTTCCGGCGGTTTCTCTTATAATTCAAATAATAGGCACATTTGTGTAGATAATTAATAAATCACTTCCAGCTGCGAATACCTGCGAATCTCCATTTTTAGCCATATTAGTTAATTAACTCATTATTACGCACATTAAGATGGTGCCACAGAAACTAACTTGTTTCTAACAACATTTAGTTCCTCTCCGTCTCAATGACCAATGAAAACAATCTTCGGTGTATTGGAAGAAAGAATTTCCTTCTTCAACCAGGTATTGTAGACCAGTACAGTTTCAGTTCATGAAAGAGACTACAGACGTCAGTAACAACGAAATTGCGAGAATGGAAAGTGAAATAGCAAATCTTAACGAAACATATATATTATTATTACATAAGCAAATATCGATGAAAAATATTTTGTTTTACTACTTTCTAAAGGAATAGACAACCTTCACAATTATTTCCGCTGCCCCATACAACATGTACTCCGTAGCCGGGGGAGTCCTTCACAGCAAAGCAACTACTCAAAACAACCGTGTCCGATGAAGACATGCGTCAGACGGAAGGTGAGGACACCGTGGCGGCCTTCAGCCACTCCAAAAAGAGGGTTCTTACTATCGTTTTTGCCGTGTATCCATTCATTCGCACTCACCCATCCATTCACTCAATCGATAAAAGAATGATGATGACACATGTTAAATCAGTCACGGTGACAAATCTTGAGGCAGAATAACAATTTGCAAAAGAGGGACCTACTAACGCGAATATATGTGCAAAACAAACGTGCTGTTTTTATTCTCTCACTCTCATAGTCCCATAGGCAATTCGACACAACAGAGTCATATCAGTCGCAGGATTAACTCTTGACTGTTACTGAGAATTCATCAAAAAATCCAATAATTCCTTGCATGCCCAACTTGGGATTCGAACCCTTGATTATGATCCTAAGCCAGGCCAGCCAACAAAAACTCTGTAGGTACTTATTTAACCATTCAGTATTGTCTGAACAAGATAGCAAAAGAATGACTTCTAACCTATAAAACTTAAAATAACTAATTAGAATACACAATTATAGATGAATATAAAAGTCTATTAAAATAATCTTACCGTTTTACTTCCTTCGAAAAACTTCGCGCCAAACGGACTCGCAAGCACGGAGGTGCTTATGCCCGCGGTGAATGTTCGCTGTGCAACGCTAACGACATTTTGTTCGAATGAAGGTGTGAGATAACCGACGCTGTTTGTCATTCTTCTGTAAGCTAACCGCCAAACCTTTGATTTACCTTGTTATCTAACCACCCTACCAGATATTTTTTGGGGATGGAAAAAAAAGGGTAAGCGACAATGTAAGGTGACATTCGTTTGGATGAATTATCCTAAGCGCCTTCGATGATTGATTTGGTGACTAGGGAAAATAAAAATAAACGCCAAATAAAGTCACGGAAATGAGACCTAAATGTAATAAATGACATATATTTTATCCAAAGGAACTGCCCTAATATCCTAACCGAAAGTTTGGTACACAAAGATTCAACAAAATTTGACTAATGTATTTTTTACAAAAAAGTATTTACCGCCCAAACTACTTAACGTTCAAGTAAAGAAAAAAATATTCAAAGCCAAAAATGCTTATTTTACAGTTCTGAAATATAATTTTTATCCAACCACCATAATAAAAATTACACCTAAAATAACTGCCGCTCAATTCCTTTACCGCCTAAGCGACAAAAAGTTTGTCCTAGAGCCACGAAACTTAGACCATTAGACGCAGAAAAAAAAGCCGATTCTAACCATATATATAAGTCGATTTCGCAAAAAATGTCGCTTACCCCCTTTTGGCCGGAAGGCATCGATATGTATTTGGCTACGAGATAGAGATTTTTGACGTAAGATCCATAAAAATTATGTCAAATATGTATCACTAGTAGCCAAATCTATGGATAGACCAAATACTGCAACCGGCCGTTAGGAAGTACTAGATGCAACCGGGATAACGCTAGGACGATAATGATGATGACAACGATGAAGACATTGATGATGACAACGATGAAGACAATGATGATGACAATCTAGTGAATCGTCAAGACAAACGGCTGCGTAGAGAAAAGAGACTATTAAATAATATGCTTTGCTTTGCATATGTGTTTAGCCTGCTTTGAGAATACCACTGACCGGTTACTTCCAATAATGATCATGATCATACAACCCTTCGCAGTCTAATGCTGGACAAATACCTCTATTAATATGCGTCACAATTGCATTGTGAGTCAATGTGACAATTTGGCCTATTATACTACGCTGGTTAGACGGGCTGGTATAAGATTTGATGTCGAGCTTTCAGTCCCTTTGCAAAAATCTCTTTGCTTCATGTATTTTCTTAGTGGACACTAGCAGCACCCACGGAATGAAATTGGGTAGTGATACTTTGTATGCCTGATACGTCACTACACAGATACTTACTTACAGTGAAAGTTTCACTCTATAAAGTGATTCACAAACTTCATTTCCGATGTTTCTTGGTTAGCCATTTGGTACCTAGTATGGACTTACTTAGATAAAGGCCGTTTCATTACTGCACTCTTTAAGACATAAACCTGGGTATATCCAGAATATAATGTATTTTATTAAAGTTGGACAGTACACCGAATCTGCATGCACAATTCAGATCTAAAGTATCGTTGAACTGCAAAATATAAAAAATATAAAACAATTGTGTCTTCTGACATAATTCTTCAGAAATTGAATCTAAAACGACCCCACCTCGATCAGATAAGAAACAAAAAATAACATCATAATCGGTCTGTTTGTTTTAGAATTATGATGCCACAGAAAGACTGACCAAACCGTCAAACTTCTAAACCCTGGTTTTCGTTGGGGTTTTATGAATATGCGGTACAATTAAACACAGTCACATGTGTATAATAGTTGCTATTAATCGCAATAACTGAACATTGCAAATATCGTTCCATCAACTAAGAAAAAATCTTAATGCTGTTCCGTAGATTGTAGTATTATACAGGCGTAGAGCAAACTACAAATTCGTAGCTGTAGAGCGTAGCGTATTATCTTAATATATAAAATCCTTGCGTTACTGACTGACTGACAGACAAGCTACAGCCGAAACTACTCGGCGCAAGAAGCTGAAATTTAGCATGTATGTTCTTTGGGGGCCGTAGGGGAGCACTAAGAGGGGATTTCCCGAAATTCCCACGGGATCGGGCAAAACGGGAAATTCGGAAATATGTGCGTGCGAAGTCGCAGGCGTCGACTATATATTGATAAAAGAACATCTTTTATCAATTATTTATGATTTAAATACGTTACGTTTATATTTATTTTGGCCTATCTGTTACAATTTCTGTTGTTTATGTTTATTATTATAATATATTGTATCTGAGATCACTCAGTATTTTGCCATCTATGGACCTCATGTTTATAAAAAGAAAAATAATCAGACACCATAGAGCTGATAAATCATAATTATATCAGCCCTAGACCACTAGACCATACGGAAAACTCGACATCAAACCCTATACGACTGCCTCGTTGGTCTCGCGGCATAAATTGTGCGCGTGGGATCGGGATAGGTCCCGGGTTCGATTCCTGGGTCGGGCAGTGTTATTGGGTTTTTCTGTCACGAAATTCTCAGTAGCAGCACGGAGTCTAGAAATGTGCCCCGTACGGCAATAGGCTCTCCCCTTATTACGTGGGACTAAAGTATATCTGGCGAAAGGTGGGTGTAGAAATACACCTCTGCCTACCTCTTCGGGGTTATAGGCGTGAGACTATGTATGTATGTATGTATGTATATCAGCCCTATGTATAAAGTGTCTCACTATAGTCCACTATCGCCACATTGAATAATTTTGTCCCCTTTAAGAGGGTAGTTTTTATTTAGATAAGTATTTTCTTAGGACACCCAACACTCTGCAAGAAACACATAATTTCAAGCCTTTTATTCCCGAAGGGGTAAGGCAGAGGTGCATTACACACCCACACTTCGCCAGTTACGTTTCGGTACCAATTTAATAGAGGGCGAGCCTATTGCCATCTACTGGGCTCATTATTAAGCGAGCGATAATTAACATTTATAATACACACATAACTTCGAAAAGTCAGAGGTGTGTACCCGGGGACCTGGGGATCGAACCCGAGGCCATCGTGTCGGCAGTCCGTTACGCACACCACTGGGCTATCGCCACTCTTGCAAGAAACATACATAATATGCCAAACTTCTTGCACCCTGTAGTTCCGGCTGTGCGTTGTCTGTCAGTCAGTTGATTGCGCTTATCAGCTATTTGGTTACTATACTAGTAGACTGTAGTTCTGTACTATTGCACTGCCTAGTTAGGGTAAAGTTGACTATGTGTGAATATCTTTTTCTTAATTATTATTTATTTAGACTCTAGTTATAGACATTTTGTTGCATTTAATAATATTTTAAAAGTAAAATGTAACATAAATACATGGGAGCTTTACAGTCATCTTCAAACATAAGCATAAAATTATCCCAAAGGACGAGTAAGACATTCTACCTCACGCACCTTACAATAAAGAAATGTAAAACAGTTCCGCTGTCATTTCATTTCGAACTAAAGGAGAGGCCTATTTCTTAGAGTACATTTGCCTAATTTCAAGGGTTCCCATAACGATGCCTCATATAAATGCAAATGTAAGGTGAGCTAAGGTAAGCTCCTAACCTTTGTTAAAACTTGTCAAATTACTGGCAAACTTGCACGGGCCCCGAAACTTGGTCGTTGAACGAAACTGAGGTAGCAAGGTCTTAGAATAAAATGTTATGGCTTGTATTTTATTGTAATTGTTTTAGTAAAGGGCTTTTTAAGGTATTGGTTTCAAGTTTTGTATATAGCATTAGAAGAGATACTAACTTACTGTAACGCATGGTTTTGGGTTACCTATGACGAACATGCGTACCGATGACTTTTTGAAATTAGTAATATTGTATTGTGTTACATATTAAGAAAACCTATCGATAATGTTCTCGAAAGATATATTAATTCGCTCTAGACCAGCTAGTTTCACTGTGATCTAGCTTTTTTTGTGATGAGGGCTGTGGCTATTAATGGTACATTTCATATAGTGCTGATATTATATATGCAATATATAATTCCTAAAAATGTTAAGAAATAATACAACCAATTTAGAAAAAAAACATTATTCCCGCAAATTATGATTTATGATCTTACTACAATTAACGCAGTATTAACCTAGAAACACAACCCGAATATCTTCAAACTAAAATGAAGACAAATTATCTCCAATCCATAAAACCAATATTAAACAACGTAAGCTAGAAAGAACAATACAACTCAGTAGAGTCCAAGACTTGTTCAAACTAGTTTGTCTTGCGTCTGATCTTACATAATTATTTAAAATTATTAAGTCCATAATTACCACAATTCTCCGCCTGAAATCAGCTTTCTTGTACCAAAATTTCATAATTAAAACCAAATTGGACCGACAACCTCAAAGCGTATACCGTAAATTCTTCACTAAAGTAACTATTTACTAAAACTTCTTAGTCGACTACTTTGTGAAGCAGAAATGTGATTAATTTAAGCACAATTAAGGGCGCGTCCTGACAAGGAAAACTAAATTCTCTTTCCTTTGACGAATTAACACATTTTATTCGTTTGTTGTGATGTAATTTGATAATACCTTGGTGTAATTGTTTAAGTGCGTGCGTTTGTGTGACTTGATTGAGGTCCAGTCTGATTGTGTTAGAAATAATAGGGAAGTAGGTGATTTTATTTTACGTCAACAAAATGAAATGGTATTAAACTACATTTTGTTAACAACGTGGCCCATTACCTTCTTTCTTTATATTAAACTAGTTACAACCTATTGTATGTTGCCAATTAGATATAAATGCCAAAAACAGGATATACTGAAACTTATTCAAGAAAGGGAATCAAAATCAGCGATCTGCAAATGATTTCTGTTTCCTTAATGCAGATTCAGACATAGAAAGTATAACTTTAATGAATTGCCATGTTAAGCTTGTAATGAGAATACCTTCAACGTTTTTAAAGCAATTGTTTAGAGTTACCGTAGACAGGTAGGAAATTGTTCAGAGTGCGCAGTGGAAGTTGTATTACATCCACCTGACCACGATAAGGCAAAGATCTAAACACCTATGCACTGCGTTGCACAGTGATGAGTTCAAAGTACATGCAAGTTACTTACCAAGTTTTCAATGATGTTCTTGAGTGGACCTATAAGATTAGACTCATAATTTTGGCCAAAATAACAAGCAAATCGTTATAAATACCACTACTCGAGGTCCAGTTCGGCGTCCTTCTTCAGACCACGATGCACGGACGGATTCACACAGTTTTACAATGTTCAATATGTTAAAAATGTTTATCTTTTATCACAAAACACAAACGATCCGCGAAGCTACTAGGACGAGCTTTCCAAAAGGCGATCAATTTATTTCCAACACGTAAAGACACAATACAATACGGCGTGGGCGCAAGAACTTTAACGTGTCGTCCAAGCAAATTTTCAGAAGCGGAAGTGAACGACAGTTCAGTGTGACCATAGTCAAAATTTACAATAGAGTAAACAAAACGTTATCAAATCGATATAATCGATTTGACTTATCATAAAAACTATTTCTATTTCAAACATCCACCCGCCCCGGACCGGCCCACCGGTCCGCTAATCAGTTGGTAGACGTGACAACGTTGCAACCGCTCTCCTCAGAATCGAACCGTCCACCTAGACCTCAGCAAATCGGGGAACTCCATCAGCCCCAGTTACCAAACGAAAAATGCGCCCCCTGCGCCATCTGAGTGGCGGAAGGTTAGCCTCCTTGATCAAAACGAGGTCAGCAATCTTGGGTGGATCGGTCTTGTCGGTCCACTTAACGCGTTGCTGGAGTATGTGCAAATATTCCAAATTCCAGCGTTTCCAAAAGCTCTGAGTAATCTGGCGTACCAATTCAAAACGCGAGAGACGACCAGGTCTCGTATCAATATAGGGGTACTCAGGCAAAGCGACAAGTGGGCGACCAATCAAAAAATGGCCCGGCGTAAGGGCCTCCAAATCATTCGGATCTGAGGAGATCGGGCACAATGGCCTAGAGTTCAAAACGGCCTCTATCTTACAAAACACAGTTGCGAGTTCCTCAAAGGTAAGGAGAGATTCACCGATTGTCTTGCGCAAGTGTGTTTTGGCCGATTTTGCAGCGGCCTCAAAAATACCACCCCAGTGTGGACAATTTGGTGGGGAAAACAACCAATTTATCCCACGTCGGGCAAGCCTATTGCCTATATCAGCCTTGTTGGTTTCAAGGACATTAACAACGTCATTCAAATAATTATAAGTGCCCTTAAAGTTAGTGCCGCAGTCAGAACGGATCAAGGAAGGCAGCCCTCTGCGGGATACAAATCTGTCAAATGTGGCTACAAACGCCTCGGTCGTAAGCGAGGAGACCAGTTCTAAGTGTACGGTCTTTGTGGAAAGACAAACAAAACACACAAGTAGGCCTTAACAGTCTTGCTGTTTCGAAGTGTCGACGTTTTTACCAAAAAGCGACCATCGAAGTCCGTACCAACACCGTCAAACGTCCCGCTCTCATTTACGCGATCTGCCGGTAGGTCTCCCATTAAGAGCTGCATGGTAGAAGCCTTGAGCTTATAGCAAGGGATGCAGCGAAAGACTACACTCCGAATAATTCTTCGGGCAGACAAAATGCAAAATTCGCGTTGCAAAATGGCCAACAGGGCATTACAACCAGCATGCGAATTTTTAAGGTGACGGTCAGTTACCAACAAGCGTACCAAATGGCCGTCCTTGGGTAACAAAAGGGGGTGACGTGCCCCGTAAGGGAGGTTGGCGTTTTTGAGACGCAAGAGACCCGTTTCGTCCAAAAAGGGGTTCAATTTAGATACAGCTCCCGACAATTTCGATCTCCGTGATTGAAGGATAGCAATCTCCTTCTCAAAGTGCGCCAATTGCACAGAACGAACCCAAAAGGTGAGGGACTCCTGTCGCTCCTGTGGTGAAAGAAGCGGTGTCAGACGTTTCTGTTGTGGGTGCCTAAAGTTAATAACAAAACGCTTTATCCAAGCAGTAACACCTAACAACTTGTCAAGGGAGCTGTAGCGATTCAACAAAAAATCGGTGTCGAAGGCGCATTCCACCTTCTCAAGAGCGAGTGTTCGCAGACCCGGCAAATTGGATGTATTCAAAACTGGCGTTTGAGGCCAATCAATTTCTGGTCGACTCAACCATTCCGGACCCCACCACAGTGAATGACCTATCAAACTAGGCGTCAAGCATCCGCGCGAGGCACAATCAGCGGGGTTGAGCTCACCTGGCACGTGTCTCCAAACAAGCTTGACTTCAGATTTTTGTATTTGGGAAACGCAACAAGGTGTGGACAGAAGCCTTCAACCAACAAAGAACAATTTGGCTGTCTGTCCAGGCGTAGATCGTAGATCCCATTAATACAAATGCTTTTACCCAAAGTACTGGACATGTGGTTCAATAAGCGTACAAGTAGGGCTGCTCCCGAGAGCTCCAATTTTGGGATGGTCAGAGATGTCCAAAGGGGTGCAACCTTGCTCTTCGCCATGATCAGGGAAACCCTCACCTGACCTGAGGCACTAACTGTGACCGCGTTCCGAGGCATCACAAAACCCGTAAAGGGTGGCCTTGTACTTCCCGGGAGGAAGGATGGGTCGAGGCAAGGAGATCTCGTTGACGGCAGGAAGTGAGGATACAAAAGAGGTCCATTCCTCAACAAGAGTATCGTGTAGAGGTTCGTCCCAGGTCAATCCTGTTGTCCAAAGCTTCTGCAAGAAGCATTTTGCCCAAAATATAACAGGACAAATCCAACCGTTCGGATCAAAGGTTCTGGCGACAGTAGACAACACGAGACGTTTAGTCCAAGAACAAGGCAATTTAATCAAATTTGGAAGGCTGGCAACACTGAAAACGTCAAAAGTAAAATTACGTAGCTCCGTGATTTTAAAGTTTTATTTAAGTTTAAATCAATATTAAACGCTTATGTTTCATTAATATCGTGTGTAATAGTAATAGAAGTTTGAAATACATTGAGTTTGCTGTTTGAAACCTCGCTGCAGACAGTTCTTGGCGGACAGATCAACTACCCAGTGGCAACGGACGGAATTCAAATCATCATCCTTAAACCCGGGGAGTATTTTACTTATTAACTTACACTCCTCAGCACATATTTACTCGGCTCACTGAACGTCAGCTTCGTCCATCACACACTGGCACAGTTTCTGTCTCCTTTTGCTTGACAAAAGTGGAAGCAAAATCGAGGACTGAACAAATGCCCCATACAAGCACAAACTACACTTACACTTCACATTTATATACATATATGTAATTATTTATTAATTAAGTATACATTATTATAATTATTTATTGATTGTCTGCCTAGATTTAGTTATTAAGTACAACCATCTTAGATATTTACCTAGATTTAGTTATTTAGTACAGCCATCAGCAAGGATTATTCTACCTACTTGATACTGATATAAGAGTTGTTCAACAAACCATATTAATCTAAACCATTATTTAGTTTAGTAGCCAAATTACCATTCTTACACCTTTCTTTCAATTTTCATAACTTATTTTCAACATACCTACATCAATCTATAATTCTCATAACTTTTTTATCTCTTTTATTTGGTACTAATTATATACGAGTATATTCACTCTTGTATATTAACATAATACCTATCTTACTTCATAGTATTCACCTGTTTTTCCTTTTTTAGGTAATTTGTGAGGCATGTCTACAAACATGATGACCCGCAAGGCACTTGCTAAGGAAACAGAGAACAACTTGAAGATAGCGCTGTTAGAATTAAAGAAATGTAAAGAAGATAACAGTCAACTATTGAAGGAACGTGTTGATAGCGAAGAAGAAATTAAATATGTCAATGATAAAGTATCCCAGCTGAAGACGCAATTGACGGAACTCCACATTGAACATATGGACATCTTGGACCAACGAGACAGACTACAGAAGGAAGTTAGGTCCTACAGTAGCTGTGATGAAACCTACCTTAGACAACTCAGTCGAATTATGGAGTTGGAGGCGAGTCTGAATGAAGCCCAAACAACAATTTTATCACAAGAGGAATCAATCCAGACGCTCAACACCACAGCAAACAAGAACCTGTTTTCAGAAGTAATCAGCGGTAATGCTAGTGTTATTAAGACTGTAAAATGTAAGTGCAACTGTAAATCTAAATTGATAACCAAAAGGAAATTTAGGCAATTATCAAAATTAAATAAATTGATAAAGCGACTTGAATCCAGTCACAAGGGGTCAAATAAAGTAAAAAAAATATCACAAATTAACCATGACTTGGTTAAGGAACAGGAGTCATTGATGTCGAAGCTTGAGGCTAGCAATGAATAATTACTCAGTAGTAGATTATTATATGATCAGCACACTCAGGAGCTACAAACACACATATCAAAACTGACTGCACAGCTCGACAAAATGGCAATAACACACCAGAAAGAAACTCAAGAATACATACTAAAATATGATGAGATTTCTAGAGTTGGTAGAGAGAATCTAGAACAACTACTCTATATAGCCAACAAAAAATGTTGCTTAAATTGTTCAAAATTAAATAATGATTTAGAAAGTAGTCTAGTACTAGAACCACCTCACAAAATATACAATGACTCCGGTTCTGATGCCTTGTTACAAACAAATCATATATGTTCACTTGACACTCATAGTAATAACACTGTATTGATGTTTTCTGACCAATTGGGAGTGGGTTTGGGTAGCTTAATAGATAGTTACACTAACCGTCCATTGCAAAACTTTTGTTATCCAGGAGAAAGAATGTCTTCATTAGTTAATAAGTTAAAACATGCAGAATTAAATAAACATTCTACAGTTATTATTATGTATGGTGATAGCTTACTAGTTACTAGGAAAGATATACTAGCTTTATTGGATATAATGACTGATAGAAGTTCTAAAGTGGGGTGCAATTTTATAGTCTGTGCATTTCCTTATTCAAAGACCTTATCTGATAAAGAAAACAACCAGATAAGTAAATTAAATCTATTATTATATAATAGTACATATCGTCATAATGACAAAATTTTATTCTTTGACACTAATACTTTTATTAAAAGTAATTTTATTTTAACAAAAGATACTATGTATCTTTCTCGCTCTTTTAAACGACAACTTGCTAAATTATTAGCATTTAATTTATACAGTGACCCAAGTACTGTTAGAGTACATGAAAATTCCATTATTGACATTCATAATAATAATAATTTAAATTAAATTCTGAGACAATAGAGAACACCTCTAGCTATAATAAGATTACTCGTAACTCATTGACTAATACACTTAAACATAATAATAACAAAAATTTGATTAAATTAGTACATCAGAATATTAGAAGTATGATTAATAAAGATTTAGAAATGGAATTGTTTATGAACTGTAATGCTGTTGATATATTTTGCATCACTGAACATTGGCTAAAAAGCAACCAGTTCATGTTCAACTTCAGTAATCATATAGTAGGCAGCTCGTTTAGCCGGCAGCAAGCAGTACATGGTGGTTCGATGATTTTACTTAATAAGCAACTTAAATTTAAGGAGCGTCTTGATATTGTAAGTCTGTCTGTTGAGCGAACAATTGAGGTAGCCTGTGTGGAACTGAGGAGATTTATTGTAATAAGTGTATACAGGCCTCCTTCAGCATTGTATGATAGCTTCGAGCGTATTATGGATGAGATAATAACCAGTCACTTGGCACTACTCGCATGCTGCCACCCCCCGCGTCTGGCGGGCCCTGCGCGCGGGGTAACCAGCGACGGGGGGGGGGGGGGGGCTCTCCATTCTGTTGTTGATTACTCGGTGATTTTTATGTATTTCTGCTAACATATATATATATTTAGATTCTTCATAAAGTTTCCTACAGATTGGTATATAAATATCCTTACGTAATAATACATTTTAATCATAAAACTGCTGAAAATAAAGAAGGAAAAAAAATATTCGAATATAACGATCGACCGATTTCCGGCCTCTCGCCAGTCAGGCACTTTTTTGACGCGGCCAATTCCCGGCCTCTCACCAGTCACGTAGTTAAGCAAAGTTGCAAAAAAAAATGTTGTTGTGCGTGGTGACTTTAATGTAAATTGATTGGAGGATAGTAGTCTTAGTACAAAATTGAAAGCGCTGTTTCTATCATATAATCTGAAGAACTTATTTTTAGAGCCCACAAGAGTTCCTTCCTCTACATCTACTTGCCTAGATAATATATTTACAGATATCATAGTAAGAGACAAGCAAATTATTAGACAGTTAGACTCAGACCATTGTGGACAGCAGATCTCCTTTAATGATAACAGTAAGAATGTTTCTAGGCAAAATATAGTTGTAATACCTAAAACTGCAACTCGTTTTGCTAGGTTGCAAAGTAAACTAATGACTAGCTGGTCACGGTTAGATGATGAAGGTGACCCTAATTTGTTATATAATAGCTTTTTCAAAGCGTTTTGTACAGACTTTAATTCGGTTTTCACACCTAGAATGATTACAGTTGGAGGTAATGCAACCTTCTGTGAATGGGCAACAACTGGGCTTCACAAAAGTAGAAAGAGATTGTATGAGCTATATGACGAGAGAAACTTTAATTTAAGTGAACAATTTCAGGATTATGTTAGAAACTATGCTAGGATATTTCGGAAACTTTGCAAGAAAGCTAAGTCTCTTTACCTGAGTTCAAGGATTAGGAGTAGTGACGATAAAATGAAAATGACATGGAATATAATAAACATCGAGACTGGGAAAGTTAAAAGTAAAAGTTCAAAATTTAGTTTGAACATTGATAACGACACTATTACATCAGACTCAAAAGTTGCATCGGCGTTTGAAAGTTTTTTTACTGATATCCCCGTTATTACTACTAGATCTTTGGACTCATCAACCAATGCAGCGGCATCTCTTTTAAAAGAAAACATGAGTACAACCTATAGTAATTTCTCATTTTAGTATATAAATTCAAATGATGTTATAAAAGCTTTTAATACTATAAATTTTAAGAAGACTGCAGACTTGTGGGGAAATTCCGTTACTATTACCAAGTCCATTATTGCTTTAGCTGCTAACAGATTAGCTTTAATATTTAATAAGTGTATTGACTGTGGTGTATTTCCTGATCTTATGAAAGGTAGCAAGGTAATACCTTTGTACAAAGCAGGTAGCACATCAGACCCCACCAACTATAGGCCAATTTCTGTGCTGCCCACATTTAGCAAAATTTTCGAGAAATTGATACTAGACCAACTGCAAAGTTATTTTAATAACAACGAGCTTCTACACTCTAAACAATTTGGTTTTACAAAGGGGCGCTCCACGACCGATGCCGGTGTTGAGCTTGTAAAACATATCTTTGATGCCTGGGAGGATTCACATGATGCTTTAGGTATCTTCTGTGATTTGTCCAAGGCATTTGATTGTGTAGAACATGATACATTGATCTGGAAATTACATCACTATGGTTTAAGTAGTTCTGCTCTGCATCTTCTTACTTCATATTTGAGTAATAGGATTCAGAGAGTTGATGTCAACGGGACGCGTTCGCATGGGTCTGTAGTCAAAATGGGCATCCCACAGGGTTCAATCCTCGGTCCTTTTTTATTTTTAGTTTATATTAATGGCCTACCACACCTCGTCAATGACAAGCACGGGATAGTACTGTTTGCTGATGATACCTCACCTTTATTTAAATTAAAACGATAGCAAATTGATATGGACGATGTAAACATTGCTATCTCAAAGGTGGTTCGCTGGTTTGAGGTTAACAACCTGCTTTTAAATAGACTAAAAACTAAATGTATTCGATTTTTGATGCCTAACGTCAAACAAGTGAACACCTCAGTAAAGGTTAAGGATGATGTGTTGGATCTTGTGGATAACACCAAATTTTTAGGCATTACACTAGATTCTAAGCTGCAATGGGGACCACATATTAGTAAATTGTCGAATAGACTCAGCTCTGCAGCATACGCAGTCAGGAAAATTCGCCAGTTAACTGACATTGACACTGCCAGGCTTGTATATCATAGCTATTTTCATAGTATAATGTCATACGGTATTCTCCTGTGGAGAAATGCTGCCGACATTCAGACCATCTTTGTTCTGCAGAAAAGAGCTATTCGGGCAAGTTATAATTTGGATTATGGGGCTTCGTTAAGGAATAAATTCAAGGAAATAAACATTTTAACAGTTGCAAGCCAGTACATTTATACCAACCTAATATATTTATTCCAAAACAAGGCCTCATACTCAAAGAAAAGTGATATCCACAATTTGAATACTAGAAATAAGAGTAAGCTAGTAGTGCCGGCTACCCGGCTAGAGAAAATAAAAAAATCTTTTCAAGGCCAATGTGTGCGCTTTTACAATAAAGTGCCAAGCAATATTCAAAATTAAAGTTATAATAAATTCAAAAAGATTATAAAACGTAAACTTTGTCAAAAAGGGTACTATTCAGTGCTAGATTATATTGAAGATAAAAATGCTTGGGATTAATTTGCTCGGTCCCACAGGCTACTTATGTTTGGTTAGTGTTAAGTTTCATGTGAGTGTGAGTTATTGTGTCTATATTATGCTAGTTAGTACTTTTATATTATTATTAAAAAAGCTTTATTAATTAACAACAACATTATAGACACACCAGCTCATATACCTATGAAAAATTCAATGTAGTTACTAAGTTTTTAAATTGTATAGAATCAAGACGTAGAAAAGAGTGGCCCGGAGTTTCTTGCCTGATTCTTCTCACGAGGCTCTACTTTCTGAACAGGCATTTTTTTTCAATGCTCAACTATGTTAATATGCATTTAAAGTTACTTTTTTATTATTTTTTATTTGTATGACTTTCTGACGTGTCCAAAAAATTTAAACATTTTTATGGAAATAAACATATTTGAGTTTGAGTTTGAGTTTCAAGTCTACGTTATATGTCCAGCAGCTACGCCTGCATTTTATTTTAATTTCCCCGTTTTGGCCTATCCCGTAGGAATTACGGGAAATCCCTTCTTAGTGCACCCCTACGGTCCCCAAGGAACATACATGCCAAATTTCAGCTTCCTGCGCCCAATAGTTTCGACTGTAGCGTGTCTGTCAGTCAGTCAATAACGCAAGGATTTTATATATTAAGATGTCTTGGACTGGTCTGTACTGAACGCCGAGAACAGCCATCATGGCTGGGTTATCAACAATCTCAAATAGATGTGGATCTTGCTGATGATCCTCGGGTAAGCCCTCCAAAAGCGCTGGTGAGTTGGAAATCCATTTGCGCAACTCATAACCAGCGGAGGCCAAAATACCTATCAATTCGTCCCGCAGGAGGATCGCCTCGTCTGCTGTGGAGGCGCCCGAGCAAATGTCATCGACGTAAATATCGCTTTTCAAGATGGCGGAGGCTCGTGGGAAACGTAAGTCTTCGCGGTCTGCGAGCTCCCAAAGAGAACTTATCGCCAAGTAGGGGCTCGACCTTAACCCGTACGTATTAGTATTGAGCTCGTAGACGACCATGGGATCGCGAGGATTCTCTCTCCAAAGGATCAGCTGGAAGCGACGGTCATCAGGGTGGATAATCGTCTGCCTGAACATCATTTTTATATCGGCCACAAAGACAACCTGATGTCGTCGGAAGCTGGTGATGACGTCACAAAGTTCCTTGACCAACTTGGGACCAGAATTCAAGCACTGGTTCAAGGATACGCCCGAAGAAGTCTGCGCAGAACCATAAAACACTGTGCGCAGCTTGCCAGTCGATGGCTTCAATACCGCATTATGCGGGAGAAAGTAGTGCTCCACCGAACGCCAATCCAAGTTTGACACAGACATGTGTCCCAATTGTTCATATTCTCTCATAAACACAATATACTTCTGTCTGAGCTCCGGATCACGACCCATGCGACGCTCCTTTTCTTATCTTTTCAGCTAAAGGTCGTGCCTCACCAAGCGAAGGCCGAACAGACAGAAAAGGTAGCTTCGTAATAAGCCGACCAGAACGGAGTCAACCAGTGTTGTTCTGGAAGAACTCGCACTCCTCATGTTCTGGATTCAAACAAGCAGCTTGAAGGGGCTCCTCTACCTCCCAAAACCTCTGAACAGCATCAGCGAGGGCGGAGCCTACAGCCAACAAATTATCAAGTTCAGGTGGAGGGGGGTCCCTAGGTACAGGTCCCATCAAAGCAAATCCAAATATGGTCGGTATGGCAGCCAAACCATTTGGCACCAAGACCCGTTTCCCACCAATCAAAATTCCACCGAGCACATCAGAGCCAATCAACAAATCGATTTGTCCCGGTGTGTCAAATTTGGGGTCTGCCACTTCCAATCCCGATGTCAAATTCACCTGGGGCAGCAGTCATGGTGCTGGTGACGTTGAGCAGTCGCACATTCTGGTGCGCGAGAGAGAGGAGGCGTGCGCACGCTACGGTTCCCCAAGCGGGGTGAGCGATGATCAATTAAGCGAGGCGACTCTCGGCTGCGCGCCAGTGAGCCTCGGATGCCACCTTCAAAACACCCGCCCGTGCGCGGCGTCGGCTGGTTGGACAAGCGGCCCACCTCTCTGGCATTCATGCAGAGAATGTCCAAATGCTGTCCTCCACAGTGAGGACAGGGGCGAGAGTTCGGGCAGTCTCGCTGGTAGTGTGACCCCAAGCAAGAGAAGCAAAGGCGGCGGGAATTCGCGATGCGCCTACGAGAGGTGACATGAAGGTCCAAGAATACCCTACAACTGCCGTTCTGTGCCCCGTGATTTTGCAGAAAGAGCACTCCGCTGGGATTTGCGTGACTGCAAAGCGAGGAGGGCGCCGGTCAGCCTGCTCCTTGACCTTGGGCGGCTGCGACTTAGCCGGCGTGTCACCACCGGAGTTATCCAAGACCCGGCACTCATCCTCGAGAAACTTCTCCAAGTCTGCAAGGGGGGGGCAGGTGATTCGCGTTATCCCCACCAAAGCGCTGTTCAAAACGCGACGAACACTTAAGTGCGTTGATTGCCACCAAACACGGGTTCAAAAGTTGGGTGCGCAACCCAAAGACGCGGGTGAACGAGGGCAAACCCAAAATCTGCTCAATATGCGTGTCGGCGAGGCCACGCTTGTTATGGTACCTATGGGTAATTAAGGTAAAGGCTCGTAATACCGAGGTAGTCAAAATCGGCTCCTAATTCCGAGGTATTTTTGTTTTCGTTCTTATCTTTTGAATATTATTATGTAACTACTTAAAAACTGGATTCACGCATTCCGTGTTTCAAACTTGCTCAAATACGTGAAGTTCGTAAAATCAATAAGTCTCTGCCACGGCGTCGACGCGAGTGGTTATCTTAATATATAAAATCCTTGCGTTACTGACTGACTGACATACACGCTACAGCCGAAACTATTGGGCGCAGCAAGCTGAAATTTGGCATGTATGTTCCTTGGGGACCGTAGGGGTGCACTAAGAAGGGATTTCCCGAAATTCCCACGGAATCGGCAAAAACGGGTAAATTTAAAAAAATGCAGGCGTAGCTGCTGGCGTCCTCTAGTTTCATATAAACACGGATCCTGTTAGGTAAGAGAGCTCATTTTTTTTAACGTAAGTTATGGTTGTGATTTTAACATAAGGTGTTGAAAAGGAATTGGTAAGCAATTTGTCAGAATTTTGTGTTATTTTACTTGCCATAATTATCAAGATAATTTATGTTTTAAATTGATTTAATATCTAAAAATATATAAAAAATTCCACGGAGTAAGGGTACGTTTTTTAAGCGTAGCTCCTAATTCGGAGGTACCATCGGTAATAGGAGAAACACTACATCGTATTCACTTGCTTATTACTTTTAATACAATTTTTCTTTCAATGAGGCGTTTGTTCATTTAAAGTTATTAATATTCTTTGGAAGTAAAAACCTAAATCCGTGGTATGTTTTATTGGATAGAAATCTTATTAAATATTGTCAAACATGATCCAGAAAACAACATTTTCTTTGAAAGGCCTAAGAAGTAGCTCTTTAGTCTAGTGAAATGTAATTATTTTGTACCGATTTTGACTGATATTAACATTTTTCAATCACAGAAATGTTGGTACCAGTAAGAATTGAATAAGTTATTTATTCGGCCGAATTTTTATGCGTCGGAATTAGGATTACAAATTACAGGAATTCCTCCTAATTCCGAGGTAGGATTTTTTATACCTCGGTGTTAGGCTCTATGAGCTCCTAATATTAAGAATAACTAAACTATCTACTTGAAATTTAATAAAACTTTTTAAAACATTTATTATTTTATTTATAAACGATTTTGTGACTAGAGTAGGAGCATATTTTATATTTTAGAAGAAATAGCACTACTATTTTACTATTATTATTTTACTTATAAAATTGCTGTACGGAACCAATTAACTCCTTTTTATTCTACCTCGGAATTAGGAACCGACTACCGCGGTATAAGGTTTCAAGCCTGAAAATACCTCGGAATTAGGGAAAATCGACTTTGCTGTAAAAATATTTTTTTCATGAATAAATCTTTTGAAAAGATACATAATAATAGAAGTTATATAAAATTGAATGTCCATTTTAGCTGAAATAATATTTTTACATAGGCTAAAATATTTACAAATGCTTATTTTTCCTGCTTGCTTCCAAATGTCACGAAATACCTCGGTATTAGGAGTCTTTACTTTAAGTCCCGAGCCGTCTGGTACGCCTCGTCAGACACGGGCAGATGCTGGATGAGGCCCTTGGCCTCCCCATCCAGAACCGACATCAAATAGGCCAATTTTTGTGCCGGCCGAAGGTCAGCCCTCCCATGCGGGAGGTCTAAATTAGGAAGCCTACTCACCAGTCCCCGTGCTGTCCTAGGAAGCTCCTGCTTCAAGCCGGGTTGCCCGTCCCTCTCGGCAACTAACTGTCTCGCACAGTTGGAGACAGCATCATACAGGTCTAAGACCATGCGTAGGTCTTAGACCTGTATGATGCTGTCCTCCTGACTTTATTTCGCTGGTCAGCGGGGAAATCATTAACTGACACTTCGAGACAGCAAGCGCTGAAAGTGCGAAATTGCTGTTCCACACTTGCCAGGCGATCATCGATCCGCTCATACCTTTGTAGTAAGGCCTGCTGGCGATCAGGCTGGTTCGCCAAGGCACTGGCTGAGGCAAACCAGCGCAAATCTGATGCAATAGCACCAGCAGCCGCACGCAAGTCCTTGATAGCTGACATAATTAAGTTTCAAAGGAGCTTGGACAAGCGTTAAATAATATTATCAATTAAAACTTAACAAAAAACTTAAAATTTGTTAATTCTTTGAAACCAACAAAGTATTACCCTGTTTGCTGCTGGTGCAAGCAAGTGGCAGGTAATTACTGCCCAACAAATTCAATTATATTGTTATACACAAAACAAGTTATAACTCACAACAAATTAATAAGTTGAATATTCAAATAAATTATCTAATTACTTGCAACAGACAGACTGGCTGTGTTATTTGAGATATACAATAGTAGTAGTATGTGTTACCTAACAATATTGTCAATATATAGACCCGCCTAAGATGCAAGGTCAAGTTTGGTTGTTATAATGTTTCAAATTCGATATAATAATATGCAATTAACCATTAACTTCATTAATTGATACATGTAACTGTTATGTATCCAAACAAAGTGACTTATTAATACTAACAACAACAAATCTATGATAGATTTCAACAATTTAAATCAAACAATTACTGATTGAGGTTATGTATGACATGTGTTTCAAATTATATAGGTCAACTTATACAAATAAATATTATGTATTTTAGACAAAACTGAGCTGAGAACACTAAAACACTGTTTACAAATGAGATATATAGCTCATACAATACCAATCTGAGTTTAGATACAATCAACGGCTAGATTTCAACTACAGCTCTGCATACCAAAAAATTATGTTTAGAAGTACCGTAGGCAGGTAGGAAATTGTTCAGAGTGCGCAGTGGAAGTTGTACTACATCCACCTGACCACGATAAGGCAAAGATCTAAACACTTATGCACTGCGTTGCACAGTGATGAGTTCAAAGTACATGCAAGTTACTTACCAAGTTTTCAGTGATGTTCTTGAGTGGACCTATAAGATTAGACTCATAATTTTGGCCAAAATAACAAGCAAATCGTTATAAATACCACTACTCGAGGTCCAGTTCGGCGTCCTTCTTCAGACCACCATGCAGGGACGGATTCACACAGTTTTACAATGTTCAATATGTTACAAATGTTTATCCTTTATCACAAAACACAAACAATTCGCGAAGCTACTAGGACGAGCTTTCCAAAAGGCGATCAATTTATTTCCAACACGCAAAGACACAATACAATACTGTCCAAGCAAATTTTCAGAAGCGGAAGTGAACGACAGTTCAGTGTGACCATAGTCAAAATTTACAATAGACTAAACAAAACGTTACCAAATCGATATAATCGATTTGACTTATCATAAAAACTATTTCTATTTCAAACAGCAATTTATCAGTAACTGCGTCCATAATAATTGGCAAACTATAAGTCGCAAACTGGCCGCTTAGTGTATATCCGCCCTTAATAAACTTTGGAGCTCAGGATAACATTAACCGGGTACAATAATCCGGCATAAAGCACTCGGTTTGTCTAAATTTCGCGGCTATGCATCATGTCTTGAGGTTCTTGAGACCGTTTCCCACTTAGAAGTGTAATTCTCATGATAGGCTAAGTTGCTTGGCTGAATGTTCTTTGAATTTTTTTAAGCCTTATGAGATTTGACTTATTTATTTGTATAGTCCATAATAATTATATTATAGACTAGAACTAAGTATATCGGTAATGTCAGAGTAGCATATTATTAACTATCATATTTAGTTAGTTTCGAGCAGTTTCATATGACTAGTTCAGGCAGATGGCTAGACTTGTAGGCTGCTATTCAAATGTGATTAATTTAAGCTAGTAATCTTTATAATAACAGGCTGCTCCTCCCGTACAAATATTCCTTTCATAGTAGAGAAGTATTTATTGAACAATCTCATAATGATTCTTGAATATATAGCCCCATTGAAGAAATTCTCGACACGGAATTACCACTCATTCATCGGATTCGCTGCTGCAAATTTAGAAAATACCCTTCATCCCTGCTTTACACCGTTAAGGAGTTAACTTCCACTCTTAAAAATCGAAATTTCATTACTTCTAGCTAGAAAGTACAATATCACAAAAACCAAGTTTCATTGTCGCATTATCTGCGACTGCTGCAATGTAGAATGAGAGTTTAAACATTAGGAAGTTTTAAAATGAGTTAAAAAAGTTTCACTTATCTTCTACCTACGTATTGCAACAACTAATCTCATCAATATCTGAACCACGATTCGTGTATATAGTATCTCAGCGTAAATTCTCATACGTGAAAAATCACAATCACAAACCACTCTTACTAATGAAAATGTGTGGTTTTCCAACTAATTATAAAAAGCAGCTCATATCGTTACTTTTTGCATAAGCTGAAACCAATAAAAATCAAAAACCGCACGTCGTTTTATCGGAATAAAATTTCACTTGAGTTTAAAATTACCATGCGAAAGGTAGCGAGGCAAACGAATATTTCGTTGAAAAGGGACGAATTAAATGCGTTGGTGTTTTTACTTAGCGCTCAATTTCATGTACCTCGGGAATAAGGGGAATATAATTAAACGTATGCTAGCTGTTCCTCGCTACTACATCCTTGTGGACTTAAAGCATGCAGCAGGTATGCATGCTATACAAACTTTCAATCCCTTAATGACTATTCATTTCGCGGTGGCATGGATAACGTAGTGGTTTTAACGATCATTTTTATTTTGGGTGTACTGGTTCTTTGTGTCCTTTAACGCTGCTAAAGATGTTTTAAAACGGTTTAAATATTCGGTCTATCCATAGATTTCGCTACTAGTGATACATAATTGACATTAGAGATGTAAAGAACTCAAGTCTTTGAGTCTTAATTCGATAGACTTGGCTCAATTTTACAAGACTCGGTGTACTAACAAAAATCAGAGCCTTGAGACGAGCCGAGCTCCAGTCCTTGGTCGAAAACTCGAGCGCCAAAATAGAACTCGTATTTCAAAAAGAGCTCGAGTCTTAAAAAGAAGCTCACGTCTCAAAAAGAACTCGAGTCTTAAAAAGAGCTCGAGTGTATCGAGTCTTGAGCGTATCAAGGTTGATCCTATATTATATTCTTCTATATTATATTTTTACTTCTATATTATTATTATCTGTAGGAACACACTACTACTAGTGTACCTATTTACCTAATGTACGATTGCGTGATGTATGTGTGTAATGTAAGGTGATGTATGTGTGAGGTAGAGACGGCTGCGTCCGTCGTCTAAGATATTTAGTATGAAATACACGGAGTTACGGGCAATACGTATTTTATTTCTACTCACTACACATTACCTAAAGTGGTGACCCCGTTGAACATTTTAGTTGCGCGTTATAATAAATATTGACATTTCGGACAATGAATCCCCAAAGTGCATATCTACCGGCGAAACCACAGGACACAAAAAGTGAAAAAGGTGCGTCGGATGACACAGCCTTGGCTAGCATAACGGTCTCTTCTCGTATTCCGGAATTTTGGGCGGACCAACCACGGCTATGGTTCGTCTAATTCGAGGCCGCCGTGGCGAGTCAAAAACTAAGTGATGCATCTAAGCAAAACTTAGTGGTTACCAAGCTCAATAAAACCGCCATCCAACAGGTTAGTGACCTTCTGTTGTCCCCACCTGATAGTCAAAAATATGATTCGCTCAAGGAGCGTTTACTACAGGTTTTTGAGGAATCAGAGACAAGGCAGTTTCAGAAGCTTTTGGGAGAAATGGAATTGGGAAGCCAGAAACCTTCTCAATTGTTACGTAGAATGAGAGAGCTCGCCCGAGGTAAGATTCCAGATCCAACGCTACAAATTATGTGGAACAGTCATCTTCCATCGCCAGTGCAGGCTGTTTTAGCGGTGACTGAAGTAAAAGACCTTGAGAACCTTGCAATTGTGGCAGACAAGGTTATGGAGGCTTCGAGACCAACTTCGGAAGTAGCGGAGATAGCTGCTCCTACAACCCGCGCGGACTTTAGCACGAGAGAACTGATGGAGATGATGCAGAAGCTAAGCACCGAAGTAGCTGAATTACGGCGTTCCCGATATCCCCAGAAGGGAGGAGATAGAGAGCCTAAGATATTTAGTATGAAATACACGGAGTTACGGGCAATACGTATTTTATTTCTACTCACTACACATTACCTAAATTATCCAATATTATATTCTTCCTATATTATATTCCTATACTATTTTATTCCGACTTATATTTTATTCCCTGTTTATTTATAAAGGAACTCCAAATAAAAAAAGGACTTGAGCGCGACTTGTGGCGTAAAACGACTCGAGCTCGAATTAAGACCTGTATCGTAAATGTCAAAAGAACAATGGCAGAATTCGGTCTGGGTTTGTTGTGGCGACCTTAAACTTCATATGAACAAACCAATTTTTTTTTCTACGATTTTTAATATTTTCACTTTGTCTCGTTAAAGCTGGAGTATTTTATGATGATAAAAAGCATTCCAATTGATTATGAACTAGGTACATACTTTATTATTTGATTGTTGCCATAGATAATGGTGTGACAGGAATAGACGTGAGTACTATTAATCCATATCAATTATTAAAATATAGTTATTAAAATGCAGTTATTTAATCTTTAATTAACATTATATCAATAAGCTAATAATTTTTGAAGCAAAACAACTTTTAAATCAAATAAAAACGTCACAGCATCGTTTTAATGTTGTATCGATTTCACATAAAATCGATTTATAATGTGCAGCTCTGCTTTTGCCTTTGGCTGTGACAGTTAGATGCTACAGAATACTTCTGCGTTTTGATGTCAATTTGACATATTTTCATTTGATAATTCAAACGTACCTACATTGTTCATTCTTAACAAAAAACTAAAACACCGAAATCTTGTTTTTTCGGGTTTCCCGAGTGAAAATAGAATCATTTATAGACTCTGTTACTTACGCCGAATTTTTTGAAAATTTTTTTATTACTGTGCGCTTCAATTTAATTTCAGACATTTCGATGTATGGAGATCTGCCATTGTCCTTTGTATGACAATTGTACGTACGCACGATATCGTGATATCGTGCGTAAGATGCAACTAATATTGGCAGCACAAACTACTTTCGACGACAATCCTGCGGTAAATGTCATGCAAATGTATCGAGCTTTCTAACAAATAAGCAAAAAACGGCAGCACGAACTCTGATTTGACATAAGCAAAGTAAAGTAAACGTAAATCTAATGTCATTTTGTCGAAACAATTTTCACCTAGAATTTGTTGGTGAGAAAAGATTCGAAACATATAAATGTATCGTATTTATACATTTTGAACCTTTTTATGATGAATATTTAAGTAGTTTCATATTTGATTTGTGCCTTTTGAATGTAGGACATGATTATTGACACAATAAAGAAGCAAACACGCAAATTTCGCCACTTTAAATATGTAGTAAATAACCCCATATTTTGGTTGCGAGCATGTAAAAATATGTGTGAAAATTATCTTTATACGAAAAACAAAGTACCAATCGACATCATATCAATTTTCTAATATGAACATAGGATGTTATTTAGAGACTCTTTTAACACTCCTGCGTATTCTACGCTACAATAAGTAGGTGCTCTACTCTACAAGTATAAAAAAACGTATCCTGACTAACATATAATCATACGCTGAAGATAGAAACACACAATTTGGACCGCGGATTCATTTTATAACACTTAGGAAGGATTTTCATATTGTATCTTCAAGGGGGTAAAATTGGGTTTGTAAGATTGTTTTAAAACCCTCTTATTTTGAAGTAATAATATGCGGGCACAGCGAGTATAATAATAAAATGTAGGTGACGGACGAGTATCTGCCGTAAATCATTCGTGAGCATTATATCAGCGTCTTACTAGGTAAGACGCTGATATAATGCTCACGAATTATACATATCTCGGATATGACTGAATATCAATAAAAACGAACGCTTTAGTCAGAAGACATGTGAAAAGATAGCTGTCTATTATTAGGCTTCCCTCACATTGGTCATGAGCGTTACTTGAGCGTACACTCGGCGTCCGTTCGGCGAGAGCCCGGCGTTCATTTTGTACTACAGAGTGAACGCCCAGCGCAGTTATGTTATCGAGGACTCGATACGTTTACTTATCAAATTCGTAAATATTTCGTGCTTGAGCCTCTGAGCGCCATGTTGCGCTCGAGTCTCTATGTAAACTTAAGTGTTCTAGTCTGGGGGTCTTATTGTAACGAGTCGAGCTATGCAATTTGTCAGCTGAGCCTAAAATTTAGGACTCAAAAGCCTCGAGTTCTTTACATCTCTAATTGACAAAGGTAAGCCCTTATATAAGATATTGAAATCCGTAAATGTTTCAAAAACTTAATGAAAAAGAAGATCTTACGGGTTCTGTAAGGGTAGCTATCAAATTTGACAAGGTTCAAGAGAACAGGTTTATTGTTGTCTCACTAGCAAGAGTATGACTGACAGAATGGAAAGCGACTGAGAATAAAGGCTAGGAAGAGTAGTTTGCTCAAAAGGCTGCATGAGTCATGACATGCAAAGGGTAGATCCGGTGGTCTTGCAGACAATGTACCAGTTTCGGAAGACCTGCCACACTGCCCGCAAAACCGGCCGGTGAACTTGGAACCCACAGCTCCTGTGTTTCATGTCCACTTTACGCGCCTAATCTTTTCTTTATTTCTCTTCACCGCGATTCGTCTGCCTTCAGTTTACCCAGTGGGAAGTTAGGTTAACTTTAGATTTTATGTAGCAACGAGGTTTGAAGCATATATACTTATTTCTTATATTCTTCGACTCACGGGAATGTATACATATGCAGTTCGGTATATAACTAGACGAAGAAAAAAGGGAGAACGGGTATTTTTATTGGTCTTTGTAGGTTAAACTTGCTAAGCTAATACATGTGTTATAAGTGGATTTATGTAACATATAAACTCACTTACTACACGTCCGTGTGGTGACGAATTAAGAATACGAATTGTCACCACCTCATATCATCCCATGGGTGTCGTAAGAACCGACAGAGGGAGCATAGTATGCAGAGAACAGCACTGCAAGAGAAGGAAAACTTGATACAAACCCTATACCAACCCGCTTGCCCAGCGTGGTATAGTAGGCCAATTCCTCCTTTTAAAGGAGAGGCCTAGTCCAGCAGTGGACTATCAAAGGCTGATGATGACTACACTACACTTACACTCTTTTAGTAACAGTCTGACAAAAATGTTCACCCGTATTGCTATTCAACTTCAAAGAGGATCATAAAAATGCGTGTAAAGAAATAGCATGTCCATTCATTATTAATCTTACGAAAAACAGAACAATAGCCATAAACTTTAATTCCACTCATTCTTCGCCGCATTACAACAAAACAATAGGAGGTGCACGTTAAAACAAAAGTATAAGCACGAAACATGAAAGTTTATATTTTCAAACACCTCATTTATAACACCTGCAATTGTTTACAAGGAGACAGTGTAATCCAGTCTAAAAGTAGCAGAGAGATGAGAAAAATGGAGATTTGAAAAAATACTTAGAAACTTTTACTTGCCTTTGAAAGTATATTAAAGTTTAATAGTTAGACTGCCTCCGTGGTCCAGTGAATAGCGTACGCGTCTGCTCATGGGAGGTCTCAGGTTCGATTCCAGGGTCAGCCTAAAGCAAGACTGAGTTTCCCGAATTCTCAGTAGCAGCACTGAGTCTGGCAATGCGGTAATGGCAATAGGCTTACTATTACGTGGAACCTACAAATCCATGACATGGCGAAATGTGGGTGTAATATTACACCTCTGCCTGTCCTACAGGCGTGAGTCTAAAACGACTAAGTATATTGTATCGAGTATTCTTTAGTCGCTTTTTGCGCTGTTGCAACTATGTAGTTACACTAAACTCAATGCTGTAACGTCAACGTCTCCTATGTATTGTGGAAGAGCTAAAGTTTTATCAACTCTGTTCTGTTCTACCAATTCAAAAGATAATGGAAAATATTGGGTTAATTTGGCCTAAGATGATGCTGATTTTCTGTAATAGTGGTAGCGGTATGTATGTTCAACTAAATCTTCTAAAGTCAATTTTTTCCACTATCCTGCAACATATATACACACACACATAACATCGTAATTTGTTCTCCGTAAAAAACACTAAGTTTCAGTAAGGCTGTGCTTACTTCTTTAGGTGTGACAGTCTGTAAATTGTACGGACCATCAAAGTTATTAAGCTCTTGAATTGCCTCTGAAACGTCTGTTTCTATTGTTAAATCACTAGACCAACTATTTGTAAGTAGCAAGTTTTGATAAAAAGCGTCAGCAAGGACCTCACATTGCTCTTTACTGTTAGAAGATAGCGTACCATCTGTGCGTATAAGAGGAGGGACTGTTTCCGCGCGTTTACTCATCGACTTAACAATGCGCCACAAGTCTGAACTGGGGTTGTCTACTTTAGCTAATTTTGTATTCTAGCAGCAGTCATTGTGTGTTTTTATATAAGTTTTTATAGTGGATTGTAGATAGTTCACCTGAGAAAATAGTATTTTGCGAATAATGCGATCAGTTTCAGATATAGCCAATCTACGAAGTCGATTTTTGTCGCTGATCATATGCTTGATGAATTTTGGTAACTACAAAGTTACCAAAATTCATCAAGCATATGAAAAGCATATGACCAACCTGGGCTGTACGACGGGGAACAAAGGCGTCACGCGCTTGGATTATTAACTTTGAGAAGTAATCGATAGTAGAATCGATATCGGTACTTGTTTTGTGTGTGGCAGTGCTAAGTGTTATATTTTCGTTTATAAAGGATTTATAGCCACTCCAATCGGCTTCTGAATACCTATATTGAATGTATTGTTTACGAGCAAATGTGCCGTGAACAGAAAATACGATTGGTAGGTGATTTGATGATAACTTTGTTAAGAGAAGTAATTGACAAACATTGTAGCAATTTTTAGAAATGAGGATGTCTGGGTTAGATAGGGTGTAATCACCACAGTAATGGATGAGACTAGGACTGTGTGGTGCATGAACATCATAGTCATTTTGAATCATGTGATCATACAAGGTTGCTCCACGTTCATTTATAACGTTGCAGTTCCAGTAGTCATGTTTGGTGTTAAAATCACCCATTATAAGTACACTTCGCTTTAGAGCAAGCAAAGTATCAAAGTCAGATTCAAGAAGAGATAGGTTAGGCGAGTTATAAGCTGAAACAAGAGCTGTTTCCGTACCAGAAAGAGTGATGCTAGCCCCTATACATTCTATATGTTGTGTAGGTGGAATATTGAGCTGAGAATGTGGTATATTAGATTTAATGAGTAGGGCTACTCCTTGTCCTTTGCCGTCATACTTTTTATCCTGTCGTAGACAGGTAAACCCTGGAATCTTAAAGTTATATTTAGGTGATAATCTTGTCTCACACAAAGCGATAACGTCGATAGATAATTTAGTTATAAGATCGGAAAACTCATTGATTTTGGTCCGAATGCCATCAGCATTCCAAAATAATATATGTAACTTATTTACCTTATTAGACACAGTGTCCAAGATGAGTCATGATTAAGATAACTTTGTCGATTGTTGTAGAACAAGCCGTAAATTGGTGTTTTAATGTTTTAATTACTCAAAGAATTTCCAGTATTTCAGCCGTGGTGTTATCTTGCGATTTCACTGGCAGCCCTATTGCATTAGTTAGATTAGGCTGGATTCCGGTTGGCAAGTTTGATAGGTCCTTATTTGAAGTAGCGGCGGCCCAGGAGCGTCCATCTATGACAGCACTACGTGGCAGGCGTTTAGTTGCTTGAAGTAACTTATTCTCCTCTCGTTTCGCAGCAATAGCTTGCAGGTAATTTTGTCGTTCTTTGCAGTGTCTATAATTTGCAGAGTGGTTTTCAATCGTTTGCAATTGCAACACTGCGCTGGAGTTTCGCGATCCTTTTTAGGACATTCTGTTGTAGAGTGTGGTTCTGTGCATTTCACACATCGTGGGGCTAGGTTGCAATTTTTTGACGAGTGCCCAAAGGATTGGCAGCGGTAGCATTGAGTGCCAAGATAGGTTTTAGCCTTAAATTTGCGAATTTGTACGACGCAACTGCTAAGGTATTTTTTCTGGAATGCAATTATGTCAGCGCCTGGCTGCAGTTGTACGAGGAACGGTGGACAATAGGAACTGTCATTATTAGATGATTGAAGCTTTCTAGTGGTGACATTGTGGAACCCAAGAGTGAATAACTCATCTTTGAGTTTATCCTCTGCGTAAGCTGGCAATCCAAATATAACATATTTGTAAGCACGTTCACCCTTTCTGGAGTATGTAAAAAAGGGGACGTTTTCTGAGCGCAATCCATCTTTAAGGGCTTCATAACCATCATCGGAATGACAATGCACTGCAATTTTACTTTTTCCAACATATCTGAGATGAAAAGTGCTTGTGTAACGGCTAATGACAGTTTTGATGAATTCGTGTGTCTAGTTTGGATTTATCTGGAGATGTATAGGTGGGATCTTGCTTGCTTGTATTTCTCTTTATGGTAGTCGCTTCCCGAAGCTGTGAGTTACCCGTCGAAATATTTTGGTCGCTAGGGAGACCATCATATTTATTGTGTGTCTCCACTGGCTGGCTTGGCTGGACCTGACTGCTGGTTATCGCACGTTTGGGGAATCTCCAATTCAGCTCCAAATCACCGGATCTCTTCTCTCCTCTGGTAGTCAAGGAGGGGACTGAATTTGTTTTGCGGAGATATTTTTCCATCGCGCTAGTCAGTCGATGTTATGCGGCATCGACAAAATATTAATCGATACTCTTCCCATCACTAATCACGACAATGATAATCGAAAGCTTGGAACGCGTGTGACAGCTACGGTAGCTCGCGCGCGAATGGAAAATCTGTTACCTACACTCTTGCCTAACCCAGGAATCGAACCCAAGACATCTCGATCACGCCGTTTGTTAGACCAAAACATGCGGCAAATTTTGGGGTTCACGAAAATAGTAAAAGGTCAATTTGGCCAAAATCTGAGTTATTTAGTTCTTCCATTATACCCACGATATTATAAATGTGGGATAATAAATCGTTATTGACACCAGTTGCTACGCAACGCATGTTATCATAGATTGGTTGCCTAGTTCAATATCGTCTCCTTGTGTCATTGATGTATTCATGCAATTATAAGCCTTAAGGTGGTAAACACTTTCAGACCGCGACTGTACATACCTGCACAATAACTATCCTAGTACTCATTTTTGCAGAGTGAGTTCGGCTTCCGCGTCCTGTTTTGTTTTTTGATTGATTTTTTTATTCGACAGAAAGCAAAAGCCTTGCGTGTTTCAACGAAAATGTTTTAGGCAAGCCCTTTAATCAAGGGTTCTGGAAAATAAGCCCGAAGCAGAAATCGATTGAACAAGTTATGTTTTGTATATATACATGGATAGAGATATAATAATATATCTCTGGGATAATCTATTTTATGTCTACCTCGTTGGTCTCGCAGCATAAATGTGAGCGTGGGATTGGGAGGTCTCGGGTTCGATCCCCGGGTCGGGCAAAGTGTTATTGGGTTTTTCTGTTAGGAAATTCTCAGTAGCAGCACGGAGTCTGGTAATGTGCCCGGTACGGCAATAGGCTCGCCCCCTATTATGTGGGACTAAAACAAATCTGGTGAAAAGTGGTTGTAGTAATATACTCCTGCCTACCTCTTCGGGGATATAGGCGTGAGACTATGTATGTATGTATGTATGTAATCTATTTTATACGTTGATTTATATTTACTGACTGAATGAGAGACAATGCACAGTCGAAATAAGTAACTGTAATTTGACATGTGTGGTCCCTTGAGAAGCATAGGGGTGCATTAAGAGGGGATTTCATTCTTCAGTATCGGGAAGAAATCGTAACCGTGGGCATTTTCTTGTAACTATAATACAACGCAGTCATTTATTATTCATTAAACAAACGCTTATACTTCAGGCATAATGCAGTTTCTTTATCGGAAGTCGTTTCTTAAAGTTTATTTTAAATGAGAAAAATACTACAAACGAAAAGAGAAGAAGCAACAGTGAGCTTAAAACGATTAAAAGTACAATTTGCACTCGTTAAAAGCGTATCAAGAAATTTTAAAAGGCATGATACCAGCTGATTAAAAAACAGCGAGCAATGAAATAACTTGCGGGAAAAGCTGTTTATAAAAATAATTAATCAGCCGACGGAGGTTTTTAATGACTGGCTCACATTTGATGGAGCGATTTGGAGCGAAACTTTGCGTTTTAGAGTTTAATTCTAATCTTTAAAATGTTTATTTTTTGTAGCATAACATTCAGTAAAGGTGGAAAGGATTATTTAATGAATTCATCAACATATCAATAATAAAGATCGACTGCTAGGGTCAGAGTAAATAATTAGATAATTTTTTTGTGTCGGGTTTTTGCACTGTGACCAATTTTTAGTTACTGACATAAGTATTATTTAAAAACTCCCCATTAGTATTTAGTTTATTGTTAACCCGTGAGAAGGCGCGCTATGAGCATTTTGCGCACGCATAAATTCATTGCTATAAATTTCAACTTTAGCTATACTGTGTCACTACAAGCTTCACAGTACCTTCCTAAAATTTCACTCCCTGTCCTCTGACACAACTCCCGCGGTGCTCAGTGCCACCACGACTGAGTGGTGAGGGTTTTTGTGCGATGCATCGTGAAGCGCGGCATTTTGCTCATCGCGCGCCCGTTCGTGTAAGTATTTTTTTCTTAATTATAAAATCGATTTCATTGTTTTTTGTAGTTATTGTGCACAGTTATTGATAAACTTAGTGGATATATTATTTACATGTTTTATTTGTTTCTTACAGTAAACAAGGTCTAAATTGGTGATCGGTAAGCCCCTTAAAGGAGAAAAGGCAGTTTCGTACCAAGTGTTGTAATATCTTGAGACTTATATAAAACTAGACGTTGCCCGTAGCTGCGCCCGCACATTAACTGTTTCTGCCAAATCCCGTGGTAGTTTTGGGAAATCCCTTCTAAGTGCACCCCTATAGTCACCAAGGAACATACATGCCAAAAGTTCAGCTTCTTGTGCCCCATAGTTTTGGCTGTAGCTAGTCTGTCAGTCAGTCAGTGACACAAGAATTTTACATATACATATAAAAGATTTCAATAAGTGCAATTTTATTTGTATGGTCGTAACTCTGTAACACATGCAGGTAAAATGTTATAGAGGTTTAAAAATTAAACTTGCACGGTCTTATCTGAGCGAACACCTAAGAAATGGCATGTAGAGAATCAAAATATGCATAGTAATATGCTAGGCAAATCAATTGTTGTATCACTAGTAGATTCCAGAAGGATTAGGAATTACAATGCCACATTCGCAAAATGCCACTTTCGGAAAATACAACACTTTCTATATACCACATTAGCAAAATGCGTTAAAAAAAAGCATGCATTTTGTGCAGTATATCAGTTACTGGTATGTCGAGCATGTTACTGGTATGTGTTATATGTATTATGAAAGACACATAGCTCAAGATGTCAAGAAGATAAAATCATTCCATTTTTGTTAGGATTTTGTTTTTTGTATATTTTTATGTAAAGTTAGCCAAATATTATACAAAGTCGAAAGTGCAATATCTTTTAGTTTGTTCAGAAGACTGCATTTTTTGTTATTAACTATTTATAAAACAATTTATTTAATTAAATAAAGGCTTTTAATTATTTATAACATGGAAATTTATAGTAAAAACATAATTGATCTCAAAGAAAACGTCATTTGAAGTAGCGTGAGAGTTTTGCTCATGCGCGTCTGCTCGTGTAACTTTTTAGGGCGCGCCTTCTAATGGGTTAACAGAAAAAATATGTGAGTATTTTTTATTACCTTAATATATGAACCAATCATCGCTTATATTATTTTTACTTTACAAATTAATATTGCATAATTGCCGCTTAGTGTGAGCAGTGTCTAAAACTATAAATAAAATACAAAACGACAAGGACAGCAGAGTAATTCCTCGGTCCAGCGAAGCGTGAAACTTAACAGGACTTGAAATATATACTTTTATAGATGTGCCTCATTCCATTTATATTGTGGGATGCGAACGAGGGCAATAGAAAGTGCGTTATGATGTTTTCGTGTAATAATGCTTGTGTTTTAACCGGACGGAGTAGGAAATGGAAGGCTTAACTGTTTATTATTGAGGATATTGAGACAAAACACTAGTTGGCTCCGTAGGGAGGCTCTTTTGTTTTGTGGAATCGTTTGTGATTTTGGTAATGGTTTGCTCGGAGATATTTATAATGTAAAGTATATAAATGCTAAATTGACACTGTAATGGTTTTACCGGTAGACTTTAGAAATGTAGTGATAACATTGGTATTAAGCAACCTAAAAACCAAAAAAAGCTCTCAGGTTTGTTTTGAAATTTGCGTTTTCGTTTCGTTCGATTCTTCAATTAAACGAAATTGCAGTTTCATCTTATTCATCGAATTTTAAATATTATTTAATCTACAAACAACTTAGCTGTCGCGATTAGGACAGGCAAAATGAACTTGTTTCATAAACTGAACATGTACTTAGGCAACCAAGCTACCGATAAATAGACTAAAGTTATTTTAAATACATAGAAATGATAGCTAAATTACACCCATACCCGAATAAATCATCGTGCACGTCACACATTGATTTGTTCTAGAAAATCATGCCTACTATTTCCGATTTATTAACCCTGTAACTAACTAGACCAACACTCCAGCCTTATAATAGATAGATTACACGATACCTATTAGAAGGTCGTTTTTTGTGGCATCTATTTATTGTATCAAAGCTAAAAGGAATATTATATTTTCCTTAACGACCGATGGTTTAGTAACGATCGCAGCTTTATTTATGAGTCGATTGGCGATATTTAAAAAAATAGTATTTGTACTAGAGTACGTTAGTTCTGTGAATAATTTAGAGATAGAGTTGTCGGCTACAGACTGATAAAGGCTGAAAGCCACTGTTTCATTCGAACGTGAAGTAATACTTTGTTACTCGTGGTTTTATACTGTAAACCTGAACAATCCGTTAAAAGTGACAAATATCTTTAAGGAATCGTTAAATTAGTTACTAAACTTGTGTATTTTTAAACATCGATCAGTTAATTTACGTTCATACTTTCTAATTTTTATATGATTATATACGAGTATTATGTACATAGGGTGTAAAAATAAGTAATGTTTTACCACACAAGTTACCCAAATATCTTCTATCTATCTTCACAATAGGTATGTGAAGTTTGCTTTTCCGCACTTTGCCAGCTTAGTGAGTAATGGAAAATAAATAGCTGAGTACAGCAGTGAGACAGAAAAAACATCAGCCCTGTAATATAGTCCTTGGGGCTGTTCTTACCATATATACATATTATTAAACGAATTCTCCTTCTATTTCTGTCGGTATGTATGTATGTATGAACGCGATTAACTCAAAAACTACCTTACAGATTTTTGTACAGTTTTCACTAATAGATGAGTGATTCGTGAAAAAAGTTTAGGTGTACAATTCACGCGGGCGGAGCCGCGGGCAGTGTCTAGTTATTAAGAAGATTAAGGGTACAAAACATAGTTCAAAATAGTGTAAGACAATCCCCAAAATCTGTACATAGCTACCGGGCCTATAATTATGTACATTGGTAATCACAACAAATTATTTTGAATAGGAAACTGGCTGAATTTGAATTAATTTGTTCAGTTTTAGTGTACACTGCGTGAATAATATGGAAATACGCAAACAGTTTGCGAAGACACAAAACGCAGATTACAACATTATGTAATACAGAGACTATAACTTATATAATTTGTATTCTGTATTTTGAGTAGAACATTTAGATATCCCGAGGAAACTATTTTAATTAATGGGGTTTTCAAACAGTTAGTAGCATAGCGAGATTTGCAATCAATAAGAAAGTCTAGAATATTGCGGTAGCTTCGAAATGTTTATTTGAGATCAATGCTTAAAGTACCTATACATAAGCATAGAGCGAGTGTGAACTGGTTTTAGTCTATAGTTCTGTACTTAGGTATACTTTAAGAATAAATGGCATAGCTTTATTACCACTTTAATCATAGATGTTAAATTGATGGATATGTGGTTTGTCAGCTGGATGGGATCTAAATTATTCATAGCTATTCCTGCCAAAGTCGATGTTTGCCACGAGCTCATTCAATTGGTGTCGTTGTCGGTCTTCCAATAAATAAATACAGACAGCGGACAGAATAGCTTATATTATCCCCACACAACCGTCTTGTTTCACAAAAATAACATAATAAGAAGAAAATCACAGAGTAGGAAATTATATGCCTACAGATTTTAGCCTCGTACATACTAATAATAATTTCTTGGAACCAAAAATTAAACAAGCATAATATATTAAGCAAATTACATATTTAAACATTGGAATTTATTCTGCGTTGCGAGAGGTTGGTTCCGCTTATATGTATTAATCACAAATATTTAATTCTCTTTCTACTAGAAATCAAGGTACAAGGTGGTGTTGAGGCACCCAACGCGTTTCTTAACATGTCAGTGTGTCCACGTGTGTGATCATACTTGTAGTCATAATAATCTAATGTAAATGTTACTGTAAAAGCTCTGGCATTTACAGTAACATTTACATTAGATTAGTACGGTTACTCTTAAGATTTACCAGTAAATCCTAAGGTTTACCAGCATGAGTTGTTAAATGTCTGAATTTTTATATTTAAAAAAAAGTAAGTTGACGGTGCCCTGCTCCGTAGGGCTCCTATTTTTTGGTTAAGGGCAACAAGAGAGCCTAACATAACCTAACATAGCAAATTTGGCAATTTGTCTTTTTTTTATGCACAATATGTCAAATATTAGAATTATCGTATATATGTTACTGTAAAAGCCCGCAAGATTAGGTGAGACTGTAACTCAAGTAATAAGGCTATGTTAGGTTCTCTTGTGACCCATAACCCAAAAATAGGCACCGTCAACTTAGTGTTTTTTAATTTAAAAATTCGGACATTTAGCACTTCATTCTGGTACATCTTTGGATTTACCAGTAAATCTTAGGATTTACTAGTAAATCTTGAGATTTACCGTACTTCTGGTTTTTACAGTAACATATAGATAGAATTTTGCTAGTATTTTTTAAAAATAGGATTGCCGCGGTACGTTTTTCCCAGGCACAAACAAAACCCAAAATGTATGAACCAGACAGTGTCGTCTTACATACATACATACATAGACTCACGCCTGTTTCCCGGAGGGGTAGGCAGACACTACGGAGCGCCATTTGCAACGATCTTGACATACCTCTCTTGCTTCATTCACTCCCATCAGATTCCTCATGCATGCTCTTCTGTTCAGGGTGCTTCTAACCTGTCCTGTTTTTAGGATGTCTCCAATCTTGTCAGAGAACGTCCGCCTAGGTCTTCCCCTTCGTCCTGTCCCTTCCACACTTGCCTTATATATCTGCTTGGTCAGTCTTTCGTCATCCATCATCTCCACGTGTCCAAACCATCTTAGCATACCTTTCTCGATGCTTGTCACTACACCTTATTTTACCCCACAACACTCTCTTATCACACAATTCTTTACTCTGTCAGTCAAAGAAACACCACACATACTTCGCAGTGCTCTCATTTCTACAGCATTTATTCTACTTTCATGACTCTTCTGCCATACCCAACTATCACTACCATACATAAGAGTAGGTACTAACACCCCTCTATGGACAGCCAGTGTCGTCTTATGTAAATAAATCCTAACCTTGAATCGCAGCTGACACCCTTCACTGAAAAGTGATCAATAAACAACTACACAGCCGTCACATCCACTCCTAAAAGGATTGTAGCCTAACTGCAGTACAATCCGTGACCTACTTGCATCCGTTGACTTCACTTAATAACAAGAATAAGTCGCAGCAGCGCGCAGCGGAACTTTCACATAAATCACATACGTTGCAAAAGCAAGATTTGAATCATGTATTGAACGCGTTTGAATCAAGCCCCCGCCTCGAAGTATATCCAAAATGAAATATTCATAAAAAGCCTACAAATAAGCTAATTTTAATGAGAATATTATAAAGAACCTATTGGAATTTCAAATTTTTATATTACTCTTGCATATTAGCGAGAGATTCCTTTATGATTGGTTATAAATGGATTCGGTGCCTTACATTGTGATCTGCATTATAATGTGCTGGATTATATGGGAACGAATGTTGTCACGTGTAAGAGAGAAAGCACACGTGCTTTTTTTAGCGTCGGCAGCTGGTAAACTAGTCACACTTGGAATCTCAATGCTACATGCGAAGCCTGAGCCTGTAAATATGATGAATATATAACATTTGTGTTCAACGCTGATCTTTAATCGTACAGCCTTTGGCAGTCCACTGCTGTTCATAGGCCTCATTTTGTTTTAGTTGTGAGTCAATAGGAGGATTTGGCTTGCAGTATCACGCTGGCCAGTTAAGTTGCAGTAGGGTTTGATGTCAAGCTTGCCGTATTTAGTAATTCACTTGTAAACATCGTGCGTTCGACGTTTTTAAATGTGCTGAATTAACATCCCGAGCCGAACCTGGCGACAGTTTCTGGCGAACGCTATGATCGGCAAAAAGCTTGAAGCAAATTTACTTTCAATTCGATAGAATATTCTTTATGACGTTGCTGTCCTTTTTTCTGTTTAGTAACATTCGGAAGAATGACCATCACAAGTGAATGCTCAAGTGTATCAGCATCTAAATATGAAGATCGAATGCAAAGAGTCGCTTAAGTGTAACGCCATGTCGAAACAGCCGCGAATTCTGCAATTTGGATCTCTCGATCGAATGCAGAGAGTCACACGATGATCGCATAATGTTATTCACTTAAATTGTAGCGTATGTGCTTTGCAGCTATATATTTAAAAATGAACATGAATAATGAAAACTCACCGCATGAATAACACACGAGGCTTCTGCTTTAGATTAATTAATGATTATGATAGCAGAGCTCAGAACGTCAATTGACTTCCTGTTAATTTTTATTTTTAATAGCTTATTCCAAATATTTTCCATACTAAACTTTCTTGTCGTATCATCTCAAGCCATCTCTAGATTGGCAAAATAGTTATATAATCATAATAGTTGGCCGCACGAAATAAAGAAGACTGGTTTGCTGCTAATCGTTTTTAAACTTTCGCGATTTATATACATCATACAAAATAAATTAGCGGGTCTTAATCGCGTACAATGGTTTGCTGCTGTAATCTTAGCTATGATTTGTTTCTATAGTAATTTGACCTAGCCTAACTTTTGTAATTTCAGACAAATCTGAGGTTAAATCAGTTTTCTGCAAATTTCTTTTATAATAATTTATTTTTATTTATTTTTAAACTCACGCCTTTATCCCCGAAAGAAGTTAGGCGGAGGTGTAATATTACAGCCACATTTTACCATGATTTTTTAGGTCCCACGTAATAGTTAGGTTTGTAATAACTCCTGTTAATTTAATGTACTCAAATGAAATTACTACCTCCTACCTCGCATTAATAAAGTTACATAATACAAGGCAGCGATAGCCGAGTGGAGATACCAAAAGACTACCATGCTGAGGGTATGGGGTTCGATTCTACGGCGCGCACCAATGACTTTTCGGAGTTATGTGCGTATTGAATTATTAATTATCGCTTGTCCCGTGCATCGGAGAGAACGTTACGCCGTCGGTCCCGGTTGTCATGAAGATCTTTGACAGTTATTACATGGCGTCAGTACCTTCTTAATCAATTGACACTAGTCTTAACCATGGAATATCGCTATCCCTTCGGGTTGCGGAGGTCAGACAGGCAGTCGCTCTGTGGAAAAGCTAATATTCAACCAAATGAGCAGGCCAATTTAGAATGTCACGACAAGTAATCGTACGATATGTCAAATTATTGTCCTCGTCTTTTAGCCGCCTATCAGAGATATTTTGAACAAATATTTATTGAATTCGGTTTATTTATTAATTTACTTCATACTGAATGCATAAAATTGATAGGAAATGCGATAGTTTTGACAAAAAATGAGGTAGCCCGTTCGACAATTAACGGAATCGAATGTCAAATGATATATCGAACGATTCTGAATCGCCCGCGCCCCCCTGGTTAGACTAGTAAGCGTACCCCAGATTGAAACTGGGATAACGCTTAGAGGATGATGATTAATAAAGTAACATTCTTTTTAGAAAAAGCTTCTAATTAAAAGAGAAAGATTATATACGTTGCAAAAACTAAATGGTCTATAAAACTTAAATACAACTTCTGCAAGCCTCATTAAAGAAATTCTTTTATCTGCTGCAGGGTAAAACCACGCCGTATATTAATTATTGTACATCTTACACCGTATGTAGTGCTTGTAAATTAAATGCATTTGAATGTGCTAGGATTATTACGAGCGATGTGAAAGGGGAAAATGAGCCTTAGATTTTTTTATAATATTTTAAGTATGTCATTGGAGTTTATATAACGTATTTGTGTAGCTTTTCTTGTAATATGATTACTAGAGTTTGCTTGGCCTTCAATATTTCGCATAATATGTATTGTTATCTTCCGTCCCAGGCTGCAAAGAGGCATAGATCAAAAATAATGATGAAAATATACAACTAGACTATATTTTGACGACCCGGTGGCGTAGCGTGAATGTAAACAACTGCTACGCCGAAGGTCGCGGCTTCGATTCCCGCTCAAGTCAAACATTTGTGCGCATGAACATGGATGTTTGTCTTGGTCTGGGTGTTTCTATGTATAATATGTATGTATTTACAAAAAAAAGTATATAAGTATATTTATCCATTGTCTAGTACCTATAGTGCAAGCTTCTGCTTAGTTTGGGACTAGATGGTGTTGTGTGAATGTGGTAGAATATTCTTATTATTATTTTATATTTTCCATGACTTTTAACGGATTTGGAAGGGAACATGAAAATTAGAATGTAGTTGGTGGCTTTTGATTTTTTTCTCGTTGTGGAAATGCATTTACGCATAAATGCTACGCTTTTCATCTTGCGGGGGGTATGTGACTCGATGACTCGACGGCTGGAGTGCAAGGCCGTAACACCCACTAAAACCACAACGCATACTTCCACGCCAATTTGGGGGCACCAGGGGGTCGCGTCAGCATTCTACCCTGGCACCCCGGTGGATAGCCACAACGTCCTTGGCGGTGGATGAAGGTGTTGGGCTCCGCCGCAAAAACACCCAGCGGTGCAGCAAGAAAGGCGCAGCAAGCAGAAAATGCTACGCCGCAAAAAGCTTTAACACAATCTTGTTCAATGATCGATTTAGATTTCAAACAGGCGCATTGAAGGAACCATACTGAAGTCTTATAACTAACATAAACAATAAGTATAAACCAGCTAATTTATGTAGATAATCTGCTTACCACACAAAACAACCTAAAAACATTATCTACGGAACTTCAAAAAGCCAGCTTTACTGTGCGACAATTTAGCAACACATTTTACTAATATTTTTTGTCGGCATTCATTATGTCTGCGTCATAATCATCTGTAGTTTACAAATAGTCGTAGTTGCGAAGTTTTGTACACAAAACGTTGAAGGAGAGCTTCACCCTACCGAAGGGTATTTAGGTAACAAAATTGTGTAAAATAAAGTTGCTTGTTGATAGTATTGCTCTACGGTGGTGCTAGGTTGAGACGAATTGTGTGGAGACGCTGCTTATAAATGAGTGTTTATAAAAAACTGGCTTCTGCCTGCGGCTTCGCTCGCGTTAAAATTGGGTTAACACAAATCTCCTTTATTGTGCGGATACCTAAATAATTTTCGTTTAATTTTGTTTATACTAATAAGAAACATAACTGCAAGATGTTTTTATTACATTACTTTAATACATATCTGTACTTGTAGCCATTTGTCATTACATAGTTTTGGAGTATTACGATTCTGCATTAACAGGACTGGAACACCAACTTTCAGTCCCAAGTTGTGTGAAGGCAGTCTGGATAATTCTAAAGAGTTCAGAAACTATATAGGGTACGAAATAACTTGGTCAGTTTGTCAGTATCCATGATATTACATATCTTTTTTTGTCCTTCATAAAAAAGACAACTCCCGCATTAGGAATAAATCCTGTATCACGGGAGACTTTAAAAACAATTAACGGACACAATGAACACCCAGACTCGAAACAACAATTATATTACACAAAGTGTTGTGTGGGAATCGAATCCACAACACTCGGCGCAGTGTCAAGCGGCGAGGCGGCCGCTTAAACCACGACGCCAACCGTGCAGTCAAAGTCAGAAAGGTACTCAACAACATCATCTTGCATACAGCCACAGTATGTCAAAGCCACCAGTCCAATATATCTCTATACACACTTTCGCATTTATACCTAATATTAGTAAATAAAATCGGGTCAGCCGGTTTAGCGTGAAATCGGAACATACATACATACACTCTTTTGCATTTATACCTAATATTAGTAGGGATTAGCCAAGGCAGGTACAATATTTATTAGTTTTTATAAGCGAACGATGTAATGACAGTGCACAATATGACAATGTTTGATGAGACAGTACTGACAGATTTATGATAGCATGTTCTTACCTTCAATAGGTAGATTTGTGTCCTACGAACTTCGACCCTCCCTACAATCTCTCCCAGTTTAATTTTTGCAACTACTTGTATCCTTTGTGTTTTTGCTGGTTCTAAGCTACCTCCATAGCAATTTTCAGCTAAATCGGTCTAGCCGTTCTTGAGTAATAAATAGTGTAACTAACACGACTTTCTTTTATATCTAATACTAATATATAAAGCTTAAGAGTTTGTTTGTTTGGTTGAACGCGCTAATCTCAGGAACTACTGGTCCGATTTGAAAAATTCTTTTAGTGTTAGATAGCCCATTTATCGAGGAAGGCTATAAGATATATTACATCACGCTATGAGCCACGGGAGCGGAGCAGTAGCCTTAAATAATGCGGGTGTAACCGCGGGCATTGTCTAGTATTATATATAGATGCTTTGTTCAACCGCTGTGTTTGATTTTAGGATTATTTCTTTCAGTAAAGCACTGTTTTCAATTATTTGGGTTGTTCTTTAGGTAATTGTATATAATATTTGTTGTGGAGTAAAGTGACTAATCTTAAAACTTGCAAAAGAAAAGCCCACCCATATATTCCAAAAATCATTCTTGATATTTTTAGTCTCATCCTTTTTATCTTCAGACTTTCTTAACAATCGACAAAATACTCAAACAAAAAATATTGCTTCAAACGTTTACTGCCAAGATTCGATTTTTAAATACCACCACAATAGCTATGGTATCCTAGTTCTCATTTTTTCAGAGTTAGTTCGGCTGCGGCGTTCTGGTTTGTTTTTTGGTTGAATTTTGATTTGACAGAAAGCAAAATCCTCGGGTGTTTCGGCGAAAAGGTTTTAAGCAAACTGTTTCAATGAAGGGTTCTGGTAAAGGAGCCTGAAGCAGAAATCGATTTGATATGTTAACGTTTTTTATATACGTAGATAGAGATAGACATCTGTGGGACAGCCTATTTAAAAAATTGCAAAGAGAGAGAGAAACTATGAGAAGGGTAGGGCCATAGTGACCACGCTGGCTAAGTGCGGGTTGGCAGTCTTCACATATCTTTCGAGAATATTATGGAGAACTCTCACACCCGTATTTATACGTAGTAAAAGTAATTACTCAAGTCATGTTTTCTATTCTATAGTTAAGTAATTGCGTAAAAATAGAACTGTCAAAAGTTAGAATTCTTAGCCAAGTAATAGTCGCCATTTTGGTTGCTTGAGCATTAGAATTTGACTATTGAGTTGCATTTTGTCTTAGCAATGGAAAGCATCGAGGCTATTTTTGGGGTTATAGATAATATTGATGTCGATATTCTACCGGAGATTGAAGTTGCTGAGCACAGAAGTCACAAAGTTTACTTTCGTGATGTGGATCCATTTAATGATTATTCGGAAGATAGTTTTAAAAAGAGATATCGTTTTTCCAAAAGTATTGTGATGAATGTGATTTTACCACGAATTACAGTCTTTTTACAATCAGAGACATAACAAGGACTGCCTGTGAGTCCACTGTGTCAGTTATTAGCTAATTCAAATGTAAAAAGGTACTTTCTAATTTCGTTGGGTTTTGTCATGTCAAACGTTTTGTTTCGCCCAAGATTTACATCTCAAATTTTTTTTTAATTAAATCATTTATTATGATTGGTTGTTTAAACGTAGATTTATTGGAATTAAGAAGAAAAATAAAATTTAAGTAATATTTAAGACATTAAATTAAAGTTAACTACATTTTACGTATATCGTCTAATGAAACAAAACGTAGTAAGTCAGTGTTACCAGTCGGAAAGAACTCTCAAGAACTGTTACTTACTTAAGCATTTACTCAAGTAGGTAACGCACATTACTCGACTATAGAATAAGATTTTTAATGAAGCATTCTAACATCAAGTAATTACTTAATTAAGTAATTACTTAGCAACAAGTAATTACTTGTTTATAAATACGGGTGTCAGACATGCAGGTTTCCAGGTTTCCTCACGATGTTTTCCTTGACCGATAAGCAAGCGATAATTAACAATTTAATACGCACTTAACTTCGAAAAGTCATTGGTGAGTGCCGTGGATTCTCTACTTTGCGTAGCAGTATCAGGTCTCTCCACTCGGCTGTCACTGCTATCAGTCATATGTCTATATCATACAATAAGCACAATACCTGTAAATATAAAAGTCTTGTGTTACTTGATCACTGACACACAAAACACAGCAGAAACAAATGGGCGAAAGAAAATATAACTTGTCAATTTATGTCTTTTGTGGACGCGTAAAGTGCAATGAGAAGGGATTTCCTCGGGACCGGGAAGAAACAGATATGTATGTTTAAAAACATATTTGTGTGCTGTTTTGCTGCGGGCACTGTCTAGAAAGTATTAAAAAACGCAGTCATTAATTACTCATTAAAACAACCGCTTAAACTTCAGGCATAATCCAGTTTCTTTTTCGGAAGTCGTTTCTTAAAGTTTATTTTAAATGAGAAAAATACTACTAACGAAAAGAAGCAACAGTGAGCTTAAAACTATTAAAAGTACAATTTGCACTCGTTAAAAGCGCAACAAGAAATGTTGAAAGGCATGATACCAGCTGATTAAAAAACACTAGCTAGAGCAATGAAATAACTTGCGAGAATAGTGGTTGAACGCGCTAATCTCAGGAACTACTGGTCCGATTTGAAAAAAACTTTCAGTGTTAGATAGCCCATTCATCCAGAAAGGCTATAGGCTATATAACATCGCGCTATGGGCGACGGCAGCAGAGCAGTAGCCTTAAGTAACGCGGGTGTAACCGCGGGCATCCTCTAGTCAATAATAAAGTTCGACTGCTAGGGTCACAGTAATTAATTAGATGATTTTTTTCGTCAGGTTTTTGTACTATGACCAATTTTAAGTTGCTGACTTAATTATTATTCAAAAACTCCCCATTACTATTAAGTTTATTGTTAACAGAAAAAATATGTGTGTTTTTTATTACCCTAATATATGAACCAATTATGGCTTACAATATTTTTACTTTACAAATTAATATTGCATAATTTCCACTTAGTGTGAGCCGTGTCTAAAACTATAAATAAAATACAAAATGACAGGGACAGCAGAGTAATTCCTCGGTCTAGCGAAGTGAGAAACTTAACAGGACTTAAAATATCTAAGGGCACGGCAGTGCCCCCACCAAGTCGAGCAAAAAAGCGGCACGGCCGTACCATCCTTTTCTCGAAGCAATTCAGGCCATTTTCGACCCCCTATAACTTCGTTGTGGATAAAACTAGAAGCCTGCTTTTTTGTAACCATGCATATATAGTATAAACATGGTGTATTTTAAATTTCATTCAATTTGAACCAGTAGTTTAAGAATTATAACGAGTCAAAGTTCTTAATTTTGTCACTCACTGACCGATCATCAAAAGTCTAAGGCACTTCTAGCAGACATAGAAGCTTCAAATTTAGAATACAATTAGTGTTTAGTATATAAATCAAGGAATTTTTTTAATATTAATCAATTTCTGTCCAGTTTTTGAGATACATCAACTGCGTAAATAACTTTGTAATCCCATATAAATATATAGGATTACAAAATTACATTTGCAGTTAGAGCTTTAATTAAGAAAATTCGTTGTTGGTGTACAAGAAGTACAACGTACCGGAAAGAACAAAAGAAAGACTATCAACAAAAAGAAATGAGATCCCATAAAAACAATACTTGTCAAAAATACCAAGTCTCGCGACCGTGAAAAGTTATGAGATCCATGTAATAACAAGTCGGGTAATTAATAAATTATTTTTAAATAAAAAGAAACCAACTTCAAAAAACACTAAGGAACTAAAAAACAAAAAATAATTGGTTTTGGAGGAACAATTTTTGGAGTCGGTGCCAAGCCAAGTATTTCTGATCTGACTATAGAACCTCTACACATTTTTATACAACTTTTGTTGTTGATAGAATAGGTAGTTTGTAATTTAGTAACTTTTTGCGTAAGTGCTTGGCACCGACTCCAAAAATTGTTCCTCCAAAACCAATTATTTTTTGTTTTTTAGTTCCTTAGTGTTTTTTGAAGTTGGTTTCTTTTTATTTAAAAATAATTTATTTTTTGCTTTTTAGTGGTATACTAATAAAAAATAGTAATAGGTGGTAATTAGGTACATAGGATAGTGTAGGTAGTAAATGATGGGGAGGCCTTCTTTACGTGCTTCAATTCTGAAATGTAGACCTGTACCTTTCTGGCAATTTGAAGTATTTTTTTTGTTATCAACTAACTAGCCTAAACACGTTATTTTCAGTTCCATCCTCAGCTCCCGGAAATCATCCAATACCAAAGTGTTTGCCAAGATAAAACAAATGAGCCTAAACACGATGAGATTGCGTTATTGTATTACAAAGATCCCACGGCCACCTTCTTGCTCTATCATCAGAGTTTGGTAAACATTTAGCACTAAAGTCCATGTAAGACGAATCAAACGAGCTCAAACTCAATGGGATTGCGTCATTGTATTACAAAGATCCCATGGCCACCTTCCCGCTCCATCATCAGACTCTGCAAAACATCCAGTACCAAAGTCCATGTAAAGACGAATCAAACAACCCTAAACTCGATGAGATTGGGTTATTGTATCACAAAGATCTCATGGTTACCTTCCAACTCTATCATCAGACCATGGAAATCATCCAGCATCAAAGTCTATGTAAAGACGACTCAAACGACACTAAAGTCCATGTAAAGACGAATCAAAAGAGCTCAAACTCAATGGGATTGCGTCATTGTATTACAAAGATCCCATGGCCACCTTCCTGCTCCATCATCAGACCCTGCAAAACATCCAGTACCAAAGTTCATGTAAAGACGAATCAAACAACCCTAAACTCGATGAGATTGGGTTATTGCATCACAAAGATCTCATGGTTACCTTCCAACTCTATCATCAGACCATGGAAATCATCCACCATCAAAGTCTATGTAAAAACGACTCAAACGAGCCCAAACTCGACGCCATTGGGTTGTTATCGTCAAATCGCTTCAAGTGTGCTTATAAAATTTGAAGATTTCCTTCGATTTTTCAGGACTCCATGATCATATCCTGACCTGATGATCATGGGACCAACTAGGAGGTATACTCTTTCAATCAAAACAAGAATTTTCGAAATCGGTCCAGGCGTCTTAGAGAAATCGGGGAACATACATAAAAAAAAAAGATTCCGACGAATTGTTAACCTCCTCCTTTTTTTGAAGTCGGTTAAAAATCTTGAATGTTTTAAATAAATATATTGACTTGGCAATCGCATAAAACAATCTAATTTATATAATATATGTATTACTTATAAGATATATTGTGTTTTCATGCGATGGCCGAGTCAATCTATTTATTGAAAACATTTAAGATTTTTAATTAACCGACTTGGTATTAAGTACAGGGATCTCACAACTTTTCACGGTCGCGAGACTTGGTATTCTTGACAAGTATTGTTTTTATGGGATATACTTTTATAGATGTGTCTCATTCCATTTATATTGTGGGATGCGAACGAGGGCAATAGAAAGTGCGTTAAGGTGTTTTCGTGTAATAATGCCTGTGTTTCAACCGGACGGAGTAGGAAATGGAAGACTTAACTGTTTATTATTGAGGATATTGAGACAAAAAACTAGTTGGCTCCGTAGGGAGGCTCTTTTGTTATTTAGAATAGTTTGTGATTTTGATAATGGTGCTATTGCAGATATTTATACTATTAAGCATGGACATGCGAAATAACTCTGTAATGGTTTTACAGGTAGATAAAGGAAACGTGTTTAAAAAGATTGGTATTAAGTAACCCAAAAACCAGAAAAAGCTCTGGTTTTTTAAAGTTGTGTCTTCGTTTCATTTAATTCTCCTGTTAAAAGACATCGCATTTTTTATGGTTCATAATATTTTTAGTAGCAGCGATAGTCCAGTGGTGTACGTAGCGGACTGTCGAGACGATGGTCTTGAGTTTGATACCCAGGTACCCTGGGCACGCACCTCTGATTTTTGGAAGCTATGTGTGCATTAAAAATGTTAATTATTGCTCGCTTCGTAATATGCCCGGTAGATGGCAATAGGCTCGCCCCCTTTTACATTGGGACCGAAACATAACTGGCGAAGTACGAGTGTGTAATACACCTCTGCCTACCCCTTCAGGGCTAACGGCGTGAATTGATTATAACGTTTTAATGATATTTTGATTAACCTAGAAACAACTTGACCGACGAAATGAACTTGTTTTATAGATAGTACATGCTATGGCTACTGATAAACAAGTATATTTTCTTAAATACATTCAAATTATAGCTAAACTACACCCATATCTCTAATAAATTATCGTACGCATCACTCATTGTCATTTGTCCTAAAAAGTCAAGCCTACAACTTCCGATTTATTAACCCTGTAGCTAAGTAGATCATCATCATCAGCCCTTTATACTGTCCCACTGCTGGGAATGGGCCTCTTCCCATTATGAGTAGGGTAAGGCCATAGTCCACCACGCTGGCCAAGTGCGGGTTGGCAGACTTCACATGTTTTTCAAGAACGTTATGGAGAACTCTCAGACATGCAGGGCTTCCACACGATGTTTTCTTTCACCGTTTAGCAAGCGATAATTAACATTTTAATACGCACATAACTCCAAAAAGACATCGGTGCGCGCCGTGGATTCGAACCCGGACCCTCTGCGTAGCATTCTGTCGGTCTCTCCACTAGGCTATCGCTGCTAACTAGACCATCACTCCAGCCTTATATTAGATTACACGACATTAAAAGATCGTATGTCTGACTTACATTTATTGTATCAAAGCTAAAAGGCATGTTTTGTTTCGTTTAATGACTGATGTTTTAATAACGATTGCAGCTCTATATCGGAGTCGATTGGCGATATTTTTAGAAATAGTGTTTGTCCATAAGTACATCTGTTCTGTAAAAAATTTAGTGATAGAGTTGTTGGACTGGCTACGGGCTGATAAAGGCTGAAACATGCTATTTTTACCTAACTTGAAGGTTTGAAGTCTACCAGACAAACCGCTTTGTTCGTCTGCGTGATATTACCAGGGTAATCAAAGTAATCTTCTTGATATCCTCATGTTACACGGGTATGATTTTTCTTTATAGACTCACGCCTATATCCCCGAAGCAGTAGGCAGAGGTGTAATATTACACCCACATTTCGCCATTTACGAGCCTATTGCCGTACCGGGCACATTACCAGACTCTGTGCTGCTACCCGGTGCCCGACCCGGGAATCGAACCCGAGACCTCCCAATCCTACGCGCACATTTATGCCGCGAGACCAACGAAGCAGTCACCAGGAATGATGTCACCTAGCTAATATCAATCAGGCGAAATAATTTGACATAACTAACGCTTCCCACAGTGGGAAGGGGTTGTTGTTCAGCAGTGAGACAGTTTACAAACTTGAGACCTGTATATTATTTAGGGCTGATATTACTATATATACATTTTATAAAATGTAGTCTCCTTTTCTTCGTGTCTGTCTATTCGTATGAACGCTATAAATAATAAATCGATCGATCGGATTTTTCTACAGTTTTCCAACGGATAGTGTGATTCGTAAGAAAGGTGTACAATTAACGCAGGCGAAGCCAAGGGCTCCTCCCGTGGGATCTCCACCTTGTGGTGGGGGGGCTCAGTAACCGTGGATTGGTCACCCGCGGTGAAGCTAAGAGAGATCCCGGGAGAGGACGCCCCGCGTGGGCTTAGAGGGGCCTGCGCAGGATGCGTCCAACGGTGCGGGTGCGGGGGACAGTTCTGTCTGTCCCTCGCAGTCGGGCACGGTGTCGGTGTTGCGTAGCCGCGCGCCCTATCTCCAGCGACCAATTGGGGGCGCACCATTTGATGCGTCGCGGTGGGGCCGCAGAGGAAGAGGAGATGCGGTGTTGCGTTGCCGTCCTCCCTATCCTCTGCGGCCGCTGGGTGTTTTGGCGGCGGAGCCCAACACCTTAATCCGCCGCCAAGGGGATTTTGTTCGGGACCCGCCTGACCATCTGGCGGGACAATACCCGTCTGAGGATAGCGACGAAAGCTTCGGCGATACCCTACCCTCCGACACACGGGTACATGAGAAAGTCGATGTGGTTTTTAGTGGAAACACCACATACTCCGGCTCTCATTTCCCGCAAGAATCGGAGATCCGAAGGGATTTTCCACCTCGTAAAAAAAAAGGGCGAAGCCAAGAGCGAAGTCTAGTTATTTATAAGATAAAGGGTTATATATAACATAGTTCAAAATAGTGTAACACAATCCCTAAAATCTGTAAACAACTACCGGGCCAATAGTTATGTACATTCATAATCACACCAAATTATTTTGAATTGGAAACTCACTGAATTTGAATTAATTTATTCAGTTTTAGTGTACACTGCGTGAATAATATGGAAATACGCAAACAGTTTGCGAAGAGACAAAACGCTGATTACAACATTATATAATACAGAGACTATAACTTATGTAATTTGTCTTCTGTATTTTGAGTAGAACATTTAGATATCCTGAGGAAACTATTTTTATTAATGGAGTTTTCAAAGATATCAAAGCGAGATTTGAAAGTCTAGAATATTGCGGTAGCTCAGAGATGTTTGCTTAGCATCAAGTGATATAGTGTACATAATATCAATAATTATAATTTCCGCGTGGTGTGGGCCGTCTCTAAAAGTATAAATAAAATACAAAATGACAGATAAGGACAGCAGAGTAATTCCTCGGTCAATACATAAATCGTGATAGAGTGTATATAAGTGAACATAACCATAGAGCGCTCTTAAGTGAGTTTGAACTGGTTATGTTCTATGGTTATGTATACTCTAAGCGTCATTGGCATAGCTTTATTATCACTTTAATCCTAGGTATTGAGCTGATGGATATTTTGCCTGCCAGATGGAAATGAGCGGATTCATGCCTATTGCTTCCAGGTCGACGTATGTCGCAAGTTCAATGAATAGACATAGCGAACAGACCCTAAGTTATTCTTAAATGTCGTACCTGTTTCATGCTACACGAAGATACAGACCTTACAAGTATAAATATAAATTTAGATATCATAAATAGAAGAAAATGGCAGAGTTGGAAATTTAAATGACTCCAGTTTTTAGCCTTGTACATACTCGTAATAATTTCTTGGAACTAAAAATTAAACAAGCTTTATACATAAAGCAAATTACATTATTTATTTAAACATTTGAGGAAAATTTGTCGCAATTTAATACCGAAGACGCCAATTTGGGATGTACCAGAGAGAATCAAAAGTACTGTATGCGTATATAATAAGGACTAGTGTATTTTACCCAATCATTCGAATTTAGATTTTATATGAAATCAACGCAGATACTGAGATGCTAATACGTAATGTTATCAAATCGAGACACAGATAATTTGGAATTCATTCTGCGTTGCGAAAGGTTGGTTCCGCTTCTATGTATTAATCGCAAATATTTAATCCTCTAACATACAATTGCACTAGAAATCAAGGTGCAAGGTGGTGTTGTGGCACCCAACGCGTGTTTTCACATGTCGGCGTGTCTACGTTTGTGATCATATTGATGTAATCATAATTATCTAATGTATACATAGAATTTTGCTTGTATTTTTTTAAAACAGGGTCGTTGAGGTACGCTTCGAAAATTAAAATACAGTGGACAGCGACATAAAAAAAACACAAACTGTTTAAATGAGACAGTGTAGTCTCATGTTCATAAAACTTAAACTTGGATCTCACCCTACACCCTACACGATTGTAGCTTCACTGCAGTACAATCCGTGACCTACTTCCATCCGTTGACTTCACTTAATAACAAGAATAAGTCGCAGCAGCGGAACTCTCACATAAATCACATACGTACCAAAGGCAAGATTTGAATCATGTATTGAACGCGTTTGAATCGAGCCCCCGCCTCGAAGTATATCCAAAATGGAATATTCAAATAAGAAGCCTACAAAAAAGCTAATTTTAATGATAATATTATAAAGAACCTATTGGAATTCCAAATGTTTATATTACTCTTTCATATTAGCGAGAGATTCCTTTATGATTGATTATAAATGGATTCGGTGCCTTACATTGTGATCTGCATTATAATGTGCTGGATTTTCTGAGAACGAATGTTGTTACGTGTAAGGGGGAAAACACACGTGCTTCTTTTAGCGTCAGCGTCTGGTAAACTCATCACTCTTTGAATTTCAATGCTACATGCGAATACCTGAGCCTGTAAATATGGTGACAATACAAAATTTGTGTTTAACGCTAATCTTTAATCGTATAGCCTTTGGCAGTCCACTGCTGTTCATAGACCTCAATTGTGAGTCAATAGGAGGATTTGGCTTGCAGTATCACGCTGGCCAGTTAAGTTGGATTAGGGATTGATATCGAGCGTTCCGTATTTTAGTCATTTACATGTAAGAAGATCATCGTGCATTCGACGTTTTTAAATTTGTTGAACAACGATTAGAGCCGAACTTGGCGATAGTTTCTGGCGAACGCTATGATCGGCAAAAAGCTTGAAGCAAATTTACTGTCAATTGGATAGAATGTTTTTTAGTTATAATGTTGCCGTTCTTTTTTTGTTTGGTAACATTCGTGAATGATACAAAATAATTTAGCGAGTCTTAATCGCGTTAACTTAACTTATTTAAGGTATAAATACCTATTTGTTTCCGACGTTTCACTCGTCTTGCACCGAGCGTGGTCGCGGAGAGACTGATGAGAGCTCAGCGCGTCTTGTGGAAGTGCGGGTTTCGGCACCTACCCTCACGCAATGTCGGTACTTGTGAATGGCCATTACAAGTAAATGCTCAAGTGTATCAGCATCTAAATATGAAGATCGAATGCAAATTCTGCAATTTGGATCTTTCAATCTATATTAAATTAAACCCACAGTTTATTGCTTACAAAAATTGCTTCTCGCGTGACCAGAAGGCTGGCCTGTATTTGCCACAAAAGATCAGCATTGCCATACAACATGGCAATGCTGCCAGCATTCTGGGCACGCTTCCAATTGATGGCGATGTGGAGGATTTCTATGACGCCCTTTAAATTTCGCTTTTACTTTTTTATGTATTGCCTTTTATTTGTTAGTTATTTAAGTATATAAATTATTGTTTTAATTTATGTGTAAATAGCCAATTACTTATTGTTAGTTTTAATGCATTTAATTATATTTATACTTACCTATTTCCATGAATAAATCACCATATAATTATCGGTGATTATTTTTTATGATGACGTCATCCACTCACTAGAAGCCCTGGATATAAAAATGTTAACCCTAGAGTGGTCGCGCATATAAATATACCATAAGAGGTCGCGTTGATGACGTGTGTCATCCATTTGCAAATGATGATTTATAATAATAATACCAATATTTTGTGTGCATATTTTTATTAAAAGTAACAGACATAAAATCAGCTACATAATAAAACAAAAAAGAGCAATAAGAAGGGTTTTATTTAAAACTAGAGGACGCCAGCAGCTACGCCTGCAATATTTTTAAATTTACCCATTTTGGCCGATCCCGTGGGAATTTCGGGAAATCCCTTCTTAGTGCACCCCTACGGTCCCCAAGGAACACACATGCCAAATTTTAGCTTCCTGCGCCCAATAGTTTCGGCTGTAGCGTGTCTGTCAGTCAGTCAGTAACGCAAGGATTTTATATATTAAGATTAGGAACATATGAACGACTAATTATAATTTCTTTGCTTCTGAGATCAACTTTTGATATTAACTTTAATTATGAGAGACTCAAAATATTCTTAGGTATGATTTTCATAACAAAACTATTGCACATAGACTTGCAATGGTCGGGACAAGTGAATTCCCCGCATAGTTGGTAAGATATACGCGTGGTTTTATTACGTTTTCTTCCACACAAAAAGCAACGACCACGCGCACCTCCACGAGGTGTACGTGCCGCTTCTTGTGGTTGTTCTTCGAATGGAATACCCAAAAAATCGCTTATTTGCAGCTTGAGGATTTTGGGTATACAATCAGTACTCATTCTTCTACTAGCCAAAGGTTTCATCATACCCAAATGTCTTCATCTTCCTCCAGTAACCATAATTCGATGTGCTGATCTCGGCTTGACATTTTTAGTTCTAAAAAAAATTAAAAACAATTTTTAAGTAAAATAGGTATAACAAATTACTAATTTCAAAAGGCTACAAATATATCATAACAAATACAAAATCGTTAAAATAGTTATAAAATGGTCGTCATAAAATACTTACGTAAACGGTCGCGCGGATGAAATATGTCCTCCACCTACGAATATGCACTTCCCCTGACTCAACGGAACCACTCAAGCGCACGGCAGTTACTGACGTCACGCAGCGTACTATAAGCAATACTAAACTGGGCGCCAGCGATGTGTTGCCATATAAAAATCAAGAATTCCCGGCCATTTAGTTAGCGTGGATGACTAATGTCATCCACGCGACCACTCTAGGGTTAACATAATCTAAAGAAGGTTGGATTTCCAGGATAAAAATTGACTCATAAATTACTGCTTTTACTTGAAATTATTCTAGAGAGAATAGTCAAAATAATTGCCTGCGACACTGCATTTCTAGGAATCCCTAACTCAGCGCATAAATAACACACTGCTTTAGATTAATTAAAGTTCCATTTTAATATGAGGGGTTTGCACATCCTTTCGTATTATACTCGACTTTATCGCTAATTATGATAGCAGAGCTCAGGACATGAATTGACCATTAATATAAGATATTTTTGAATAGCTTAAGCCAAGCATTTTCCATACTTTCTTGTCGCATGCAATTTCAAGCCAGCTCTTGTGGTAGGCATCTAGGTAATCTTGCTACCTCTTTTCTATCTATTATTTGATTGGCAAAATTAATTGACGTTGTAAAGGCCAACATGACCCATCCATGTTGGCCTTTACAGCAGCTTACGAGAGTCGGATGGTCTGAAAACTTCGTCATCAGAGTGAGCTACACGGCAAGAAAAATACAGATTTGTTGTTATAACCTCAAGTATAATTTGTTTCTATTATTAGTCTATAATAAAGTAGACATGGTTGTAGCCTAACTTTTGTGGTTTCAGACAAATCTGAGATTAAGTCAGTTTTCTGCGAATCTCATTTTTTTTAATAACTTCTTGGCATGTATTATAATTACGTAAGTTCGTATAAAAATACTACAGAATTTGTTCAGTTACATTATTTCAAGAAAAAAAGGTTTTAAATACAAATTGTGCTGCATAGTATAACCACACGGTGTATTAATTATTGTATATCTTACACTGTACGTAATGCTTGTTTTAATGATGCATGCATTTTAATGTGCCAGGATTATTATGAGCGATGTGAAATGGAAAAAAATGAGCGTTACATTTTTTTATAATATTTTAAGTATGGCACTGGAGCCTTTTGTGGTCAGATGATTACTAGCGTGGGATAAGTCTAGGCTTTAATTTTCACATAACATGAATGGTCATCTTCGTACCCAAGGTCAGAAGTAAGGAAAATACTAAAAATAATGATGAATATTTACAATATTATAATAGTATAGATTTTTGTAAGCAATTAACTGTGGGTTAGATAAAGTTTATATCTTTATATAATACTAGCTGTGCCCGCGACTTCGTTCGCGTAAATGTTGGAATTTAATAAGCATGACATTTATGCCAAAAGTATATAATATTTATAACTTATATATGTATATTATATACCTAATATATATCTTTAGAGAATTTCTTTATACACAACATTAACTGTTTTACTACCTTCACATAGAACATGTAAATTATTTTTACCGCTCACTCGTGAACACGCAGAAAGATGAAACAGGAGTGGTTCTTACGGATGATAGGATTAAAGAAAGATGGAGAACATATTTTGAAAAATTAATGAATGAAGAGAATGATTGGTGCAAAATGCTTGAGAACAAGGCGAAGAATATTGGACTAGTGAATGTAATAAGTAAGGATGAGGTAAGACGGGCTGTGAGTGGAATGAAGAATGGGAAAGCATTAGGACCAGATGGAATACCAGTAGAAGCATGGAAGGTGTTAGAGGAGGATGGATGGGCGTGGCTGACTTTATTCTTCAATAAGATGTTGCATGAGGAGACAGTACCCAAGGAATGGTGCAGGAGTTACCTAGTGCCCATTTTTAAAAATAAGGGAGATGTCCAAGAATGCAACAATTATCGGGGAATAAAGTTAATGCCTCATAGTATGAAAGTATGGGAGAGAGTAATTGAGCGACGTTTGAGAGCAGAGAGTGAGATTTCACGTAACCAATTCGGTTTTATGCCTGGTAGAGGTACGGTGGATGCCATTTTTGCACTTCGCCAAATTTGTGAAAAATACAGGGAGGCGCATAAAATCTGCATATGGTATTCGTTAACCTCGAAAAGGCATATGACCGGGTACCGCGTGAAGTCTTGTGGTGGGCCCTCAAGAAGAAAGGAGTGCCTGAAAAGTACCTGAAGTTGATCCAAGCTATGTATGCTGAATGCCACACGCAAGTCCGGTCCGCAGCTGAAATCACAGCCAGATTCGATGTGGCTGTAGGCTTGCACCAAGGGTCGGCTCTTAGTCCTTATCTCTTCTTGTTGATTATGGATGCCATATCATCGGACATACAGGAAGAGGCACCCTGGTGCATGCTGTTTGCCGACGACATCGTCCTGGTAGCAGAAAGTGGACAGGAGGTGCAGAGCAAGCTGGAGGAGTGGCGGCAGAGACTGGAGAACGTAGGCCTTAGGATAAGCAGAACCAAAACTGAATACATGTTCTGTGACTTTGGCGGCCTCTCTAGTCCAAGCCCGGTTACACTCAACGGTATACCCCTACCAGTATGCTACGACTTTCGCTACCTCGGTTCACTCCTGCAACACGACGGCGAAATTGACCGAGATGTTCGGCAAAGGATCAACTCAGGATGGATGAAATGGCTACAGGTCTCGGGCACAATATGCGATCCTAAAATGCCTTTGAAATTCAAGGGACGCATATATAAGGCGGTTATAAGGCCTGTCGTATTGTATGGAGCTGAGTGTTGGGCTACTAAGAAGATGGATGAAAAACGATTACATGTGGCAGAGATGAGAATGTTGCGATGGATGTGTGGAGTTACGAGAATGGATAAGATTAGGAATGAATACGCGAGAGGTAGTCTGAAAGTGGCGCCTATAGACGAGAAAGTGAAAGGAAGTCTTTGGCTTGGTATGGACATATTATGCGAAGAGATGATATGTATGTAGGTAAGCAAGTGATGAATATGAAGGTAGAGGGATGGAAAGGGAGAGGGAGGCCAAGGAAAAGATGGATGGACTGTGTGAGGATGGATATGAAAGAGAAAGGGGTAAATGAACAGATGACGGGCGACAGAAAAGAATGGAAGCTAAGGACGTACTGCGCCGACCCTAAATAGATTGGGACCAGGGCAAGTAGATGATGACTCGTGAACACGCATACCACATATAACTGACCATGTGAAAAACAACATGTTCGGAGGTCGATTCCAGCTGTTTCAAGTGCCTGACCCTGCGATTTAGGGTCGTAGCACACATGTCAACTCGGAAAAGGATCGTCACCATATCGCCTTTCGCCTCGCCGTCAAACAGGCGTCAATCTGACGTAACCACGTAACGTAAGCGGATCAGAAGCTCCGGCACGTCGACTCGGCTACAGCTAGGCGACGCCGTGCTTACGGCTCGCCGACCGCTGGTTGACGGCTAGGCGGCACTACTTCAATCATTTTGAATCCGAACGCAGACCGCGGATGGGGCGTGGATGAAGAGACGTAGGCTAGGCTACGGAGAGCCATAAGCTAGGGTACGGAGAACCGTAAGCGCGGGCACTGCAAGTCGACTACGCACCGCACCGCGGTTCGTGAGCTTGTCCCGAGGCGAGGCGATGACGTTACGATTCCGATTAGTGTGCTATGCAGTAGGGAGTTCCATACAAATAATACTGAACTGCTCCAGTTGATACGGTGCCGATTCCTTTCCGAGTTGATACGTGTGCTACAATCCTTATTTAGAAAATACACACAGGACTTCAAATATCCAGGCCTGCCGAAAGTAAAATAGCCCCGTTGAGTAACTAAAGAGGTACCTATCTGAATTCAGGCCTCAGTCTCCCCCCCAAATATTCCCACGTACGTGACGTGAGGAGTGGGAAATTAGGAATAATGAGAAACCTGTATAAGAACAGAACCCGAACGAACGAAAGAAATCAAAGAAACACTATCACATTCAACAATCAAAAATTCAAAAGAAACGACAATGCCACCAGTCCAAGTAATCCAACGACGAAGAAAGAAAACTAACCGAGAACCTGATCAATCCTCGGAGAATCTTAACACCGCCATTCAGAAAATGACGTCATTTGCTCAACGCCATTTATGTTTACATATACCAACCGACCGAGATAGAAAATAATATGGACTAATCGACAATTTATTGAAAAAAGGATCTATAGTCATTTTTTATCATTTAAAATAAAATGAAATGATTATATAACTATTATATAAACATAATAATTTGAAATATATGGGATTGACCGTTTAAATTAAGTGGACATTGTAATAAATTTTGACACAGAGACTTTTTGTTTATGAAAGTTCCGAATATTATACTCTATATTTTTTTTAATAACAGGAAGATACCCGACACATAATGATTGTCTTTTGTGCAAGAAACATTTATTTTGCTAGAACATTATTTGAAAATAGTGACATCTATCGGTCGGAAGGATAACTATAATTATGTTCGGTTCCAGTAATTTATTTATCGAAAATACATAAAAATATACTGACGAAATTAAGAATCGCCTCCTTTTTTAAATTCGGGTAAATAGCCATAAAACACTTTGAACGTACCTATTTAGACTAACTATACTTTTACTAACAAACTTATAATGATCATAGGTGGCACCACATATAAAACCAGTTTCGGATGATCCCTGTTTTGTTTGGGACTACGTACAGATGAGAGGTCAAGCTGTACACCGAAAACCACTCAACCGATTGTGATATAACATATCCTATTTTATAGGTTTGAGTGTAAGTTTTATTGAAATCAATTTCGCCATTTAAGAGATCTTTAGCAATATAGGGAAAGACAGACAGACAGACAGACATAAATTCAAAAAAATATCAAGTATTGCTTTTTAGCATTTTCCTAGAATTTTTAGCTAATTTTCGTAAAAATATCTTTAATGTACAAACTTTTTCACCTCTGCAGTTTTATTATAGTATAGATTCTGTTTAGTTAATTAAATTGATGCTATACTTGACAAACAGTAACTGCTATGTCAATGCTGCTATATTGTATAATAGGTCAATGATATGCCACAAAAAGCTTTAACACTATCTTATTCAAAGATCGATTTAGATTTTAAACAGGCGCATTAAAAGAACCATACTCTTAAGTCTTATACCTAACATAAGTAATAAGTTTAAACCAGCTGATTTATAAACATAATCTGCACAAAAATAAACATGAACATCATCTACAGAACTTCAAAAAGCCAGCTTTACTGCGATAATTTAGCAACACATTTTACGAACATTTTTTGTCGGCATATGTCTGCCATAATCAGCTGTAGTTTACAAATAGTCGTAGTTGTGAAGTTTTGTACACAAAACGTGCGGTGAGGGAGAGCTTAACCCAACCGAAGGGTATTTAGGTAACAACATTCTATATAATAAAGTTGCTTGTTGATAGTATTGCTCTACGGTGGTGCTAGGTTGGGACAACTTGTGTGGAGAAGCTGCTTATAAATATGTGTTCACAAAAATGTTCTTTGTTCAACCGCAGTTTGATTTTAGAATTATTGCTGAAAGTAGAGTGCTGTTTTCAATTATTAAAGTTTTGTTTTTTTATGCAATATTCTTCAAGTTGCATCATATTAGGTACGGGGCAATGAGGCTAGTCTAGATAATATAACAAACCAGTAGTTATAGGAAATAGAAAGACTTTTGCCTTATGACAATTTCCTGAATATCTTCTAGCTTTGTATAGCTTTGCATACAATACAAAATGATAAGGTACCTAAAAAAAGTGGTTGCACTAATACTTATACTTTCACGGTATAAGGGAATGATTTGGTAAACATAAGTAGAACATGGCATAAAACAATAGAGCCGCATTTCACGTGATCAGAAGGCTGGCTTGTTCCTTTCTCGAAATGGTCTGATACCAGTTTTTTGAGCACGTGAGCTGATGACAGTAATGAGGAGGATTTCTGCGACGCCTAAGCCTGCTATATAAATATTTTAACTATTTAAGCATAATCAGTTTAAATAAAAAATAATTATGTTATTTTCAACACGGTGAAACTATCTACATCGTTGCATTGCAAACAAAGTTTAAATAATTCAAACACAAGTACTTTTTCACCACTATTTATAAGTATTTCTGGACCGCCGACGTTGTGGCAGCGTCTTAAACTAAATGCATTATATTCATAATACATTTAGAGATACTGCTATAGAGATAGGTTCAATAATTATAAGATACTTTCCCTCGAGTCTCGCCGCAAAAGTACTGATCTTTTGTGTCTTCACAAAATTATTCACGGTGCGATAGACTGTTCAACTTTAGTGTCTCTTATTAACTTTAATACTAAGTTTAGGTCGCGACATCCTCATTTAAAAAGTTGCATTTTAAATGTGCACCTGAATAATACGTAATTTTATAACCCACAGTACAGTTAAGAGAGGTTAGAACGGCCTTGTGGGCGTGGCAGGCTCGCCGTACTTGTGAGCAAACGCTCATATGCCGAAAAATTTGATTGACGCTGTCAACAATCGTGCTCATATTGCGACAGAGTACGAAGCTCCGCGAAAATAAAAGAATTATGCCGTCTTGCGCTTTATAATAACGTGTCGAAAAAGAAGCCAGTTATGTACTGTGGCTCGAGAAGGGATTTCTTTTCACCGGTAAGTCCAAAAACCTTAAAAATGATATTAGTAATTATTACAACAGTATTATGTAATTTGTAGACAAAAACGATACTATCGCAAGCAAATAAAAAATATACATTGCTGGCAATACGTGGGTACCATGTAGTACTACGTAGGCGATTGCGCAATGTATTTCGTTCACTGCGAACGTCAAAGCTTGAATTCTGCTAAATCTATGGTGGTGGTTCCGATAGTGTTGTACCTACCAAGTTGTAAACAATGTCGATTGTGAGTTCCTTCGTGTGAATGTATTCAAATGATTGTTATCAGTAATATTAAGATTAACATAACTTTGTTTATTACTACCGATTAATGTTTATTGTGGGTTATTAACTTAGTATCGCGGGTTACATATCACATATTTTAATTAAGAAAATTGATTGTGACATATGCGTTGGAGCACTGCTGTCAAATGAAATAAATTCGGACCATAAATTTATTGTAGCAAAAGATAAAGGGGGTCTCCTGTATCATTATATAAAGATTTACACCGACAATCTTCGGCAAATTAATGAACATAATATATGTTGACAACAAAGATCTTGCGCACCTTTGTCGGAACTGAATTATTTAGCAACATTAGTTATCACCAGGTTGGATTTTATCCTAGTGCGAGCCATGTTACAGCCCTATCTAAAGCTATCATAGAAAAATATATCAATGTAAGATTGCATTTTATTTGTAAAAATTTGAATTTAAAAGATAGCAAGCGTATGCTTCTTAATAAATACGTCTTATTTCAGGGACAATAATAGAATCTGGGTTGAAATTTAATTTAAATTATTGTTCAACATTAAAATATTATTGTATTATATACTTGTGTCATTTATTTCTTTACAAACTTTAGCTTATGTGGTTGTACACATGAATAGTTTATCACGGACACTGACATCCTAGGTGGACATGATTTTTAACTCTTGGTATTCGGATATGATAAAGGCCATATTGTATCTTCCCCTTTAATTTTATATTAATATTTATATATATTAAGAAAGGCCACACTATTTGTACTCTATCCCACCATCCCGAAATAAAAACAAAAAATTGCAAAACTTAAAGTAACAAAACAACAGTATTTTATCGATATAAATAATCGACCTTTTGGACACCGTAACATTAATGAGAGTGTGTGAGTGATCGTCAAGCGCGAAAGCTCCATGTCAAGCGAAGTGTTTGTGCTAGTGTGACAACCAATGGCAAACTCGCGATCTAAATAAGTGCAGTTGATTTGTGTGCGTAATGCGCGTACGTATTAGTGTATTGCTTGTAGTGGAGATAGAGAGTGGGAGACAATCGGCGACACGCGTTCTAATACAAATCAGTAACTATTTCCGTTCTAACCCCCTTTGATTGTTCTGTGTTATAACCCCATTGTAAGGATGTGTCGACTATATAATGACTTGCTACCTAAACACAGTTCCAAATTGGATATATTTAATAATAAATTCTTAACTTTTAAGAACGATGTTCAACATATTATGTCTGAATGACTACTAACACTTGTCACATAAACGTAACGTATGTTACACAATAAGTTTATTTCTTTCTTTTTAATATTATAATTTTTCACTCTCCTATTTTTACAGATCATGATGTATACGCATATTTAGGAATCTAGTTAAGTTTATATATGTTTTGGCTATTGCTGTTTGTCTATTGCTTATATATGATTGCCACAAATGTACTAGATTCTGTCATGTGTGATTAAATAAATAAATAAATAAATACATTCTGAGTATTGAAAAATGTGTTATGCTGGTCTTACAGTTTTTGATACAAGAATAACTAAACATTAAGTAAGTGCTAAAGTAAATAACGTTGCTTCATTTTTTGTAATGATTAAATTACAATTTGTGTAAAAGGTGTCAAGAAAAGGACAAATTACGTTAGAACGTTAGCATAAACTACACAGTGAACAAATATATCTGAAGTTTTTTTTTTCTGCCGAACAAATTGACTCTATGCTGCCTGATGCTAAGCAGTCAGTGAAGTTCCATAGTGATGCCCATCATCCCAGCAGCCAGCATGGCATTATGGCATGATGGCCCTCACCTTGACGGCCTTGAGAAAAGCTTTTTCATGCCCCGCTTAAAGGACCCAGCATCCTAAGTGGAGGGAAACACGTGGGCTGGTAATGAGTTCCACATCTTAATGGTACGGCAGAGATAAGAGGCGCCGAACCGTTTGGTGCGTGTCGGTATGTTTATATTGCAGGGGAATAAAATAGTCTCTTGAGGATGTAAATAGATATATTGTATAGTAAAAGCAGAAATAGTAAATCACGTCTTAACATACAGAATGACAGCCACACAAAAGGTGACACGACAGTAACTTGACTGCTAACATTATTATGGTTTACTCTATGAACTAAACAAGAAGTTCTAACACTGGCCCTTAAACCAAAATAATACACACTTGTAACAAAAAAAACAAGTATTGAAAACTAACTAAAACATCTCAAGTATTCAACATAAACTTTGTAAACTATACCCATTACAATGTGCCTTCACATTAATTTACTTTATCCAAATAAACCAAAAAAACGTTTAAATCGAACAGCTTAAGTTAAATAAAAACAATAAAACTTAAATTCAATGTTACATTAACATTAATTGCGCTTTAAACTTATTATGCATATCCCTAGACAAAGGTTTTGTCAAGACTTCAGCTATCATATCAGAAGTACATAAATATTTCACATCAATGCAATTGCTAACATTTTCCCTAATGAAATGATGCCGTATATATATATGCTTTGTTCTAGCATAAAACATCGAATTAGAGCACAACTTTTGAGCTGACTGGTTGTCATTAAAGAAAGTTGTTTTAAACGTTCGACCCAAAATCTCACACAAAAACTTTTGCAGAAAAAGAGCCTCTTTACAGGTATCAGAAAGCGCCATGTACTCCGCCTCTGTGCTTGATAGTGCCACGGTGCGCTGTTTCCTGCTTTCCCAGGAGACCACTGACTTGCCCACTTTAAACACATAGCCAGTGTAAGAGCGACGATCAGTTTCATTACATCCCCAGTCAGCATCAGCGAATGCATTTATCACCATACCGCCTTTCGCAAAGGTTAAAGATAAATGTTGCGTACCTTTTAAATAGCGAAGAACTCTCTTTGCTGCCTTCCAATGAGAAGCGTCATAACACGTATTTAACTGACTCAGATAGCTCACCGCATGTGCAATGTCCGGTCGCGTACCAACTGCAATATACATGAGTGATCCAATTAGGCTTCTGTAGTCGTAATTATGACTGTCACTCGATTTCTCAGTTTTTGTGAGTTTCACACCAACTTCCATCGGTGTCGGAGATGGTTTACAATCCTCCATCTTAAACTTGCACAATAGTTTTTCAATGAAATGAGATTGATCAAGTTTTACCTCGTCCTTAAGCTTACTTACTTTCATTCCTAACACGTGGCTCGCTGGCCCTAAATCAGTTATCTCAAACTCGATATTTAGTTTTTTCTTGATTTTAGCCTTTTGCGACGAATTTAAAAATGAAAATAATAAAATATCATCTACGTAAAGCGCAATAATAACTAATCCTGTATCCCCCGACCTGAAAAATACGCAGGGTTCAGACAAACACTTAGTGAACCCTAATTTTTCACATAACACACGATTAATTTTCTCGTACCACGCTTTGGCCGACTGCTTTAAACCGTAGATAGGTTTATTAAGCTTATAAACCTTATCCTCCTTACCCTTGATTACAAAGCCATCCGGCTGTTCCATGTGAACGGTTTCCTGGAGGTCACCATTAAGGAATGCAGTTTTCACATCCAGGTGATCTATATCCATGTTGTACTTGGCAGCAATAGCTAGTGGCACGCGAATGCTAGAGAATCGCACCACAGGCGAGAAGGTTTCGTGGTAATCCACACCTTGTCGTTGTGTAAACCCCTTAGCGACTAGTCTCGCTTTAAACTTTAAAAGCTCGCCGTTTACACCACGTTTCTTTTTAAAAACCCACTTGCATTTGATAGGTTTTTCCTCAACTCTATCAGTCAAAGTCCAGCACTTATTTACTAGAAATGACTTATATTCATCTTGCATCGCCAGCCGTCAGTTGTCCGCGTCAGGGCTGCTCAGCGCTTCCTGCACCGTCTGCGGCTCGTCTCCGCTGCTGTCTATCTCGCGAGCAAGATTCGCCAGCAAGGAGTCGTCACTACAGTCCGAATACTCTGTGCTATCCTCTTCCAGTGAATTCTCTGGAATATATGTTTCATCCGAAGTATCATTTGACTCAGGGCTCTCATCCTCGCTCTCAGAATCATCTGCCGTAACCATGCTGTCTTGCTGGTTATTCTGCACTGAAACTGTGTCATCAGAATCCTGGCTAGATGATTCTGCAGGAGGTTGAGTATTGTTTACACATACAGGGGGTGTAAATACTGCAACACTACTCATACTATCATCATGTGACACGATATCCTTGTAACATGTCTTCCAAAAATGTTACATCTCGAACCTTAATATAGTCCTTCGGATTGCTCGGATCGACCAATCTATACCGTTTGGTATTTTCACAGTACCCCACGAATATGCACTGCTTAGCCCTCGCCTCAAGCTTGGTCTTTATTGTAACGGGTTCTGGTAGTAAAAACGCAGTAGAGGTTCTAGATGCGTTTATTGCAGAGTATTGTCTCACTTCCCTTGCACGAGTACGACCGACCAACAACACGACACTGGCCTGAACACTAAGGGCTGCAGTCTCCCACGCTGTTCCCTCCGGTAGTGTGCAGGGCAGGTTGCTCGAAGGGCTGCGCGTAGCGGCCGTTGGCTCAGCTGGCTGGCGCTGGTGGTGTGTGTGTGATGAGCGGGGCAGGTCAGACTCTTCGGCAGAGGTGACGCCGAAGGCGATGCAGGAAAGTGTAGCGGTCTAGGAGCGTAGCCGGAGTCTTAAGGTGAACCTGGAACCTGAAGGAAAGCAGCATTAGGAGAGCCACAACCAATAGAGTCAGGCAGGCGGCGTCAGCCGGCCTCAGCTAGCAGGTAGAGAGATGGGCAGTACGCTAACGCAGTAAATGTAGTAACTTACCCACAGCTGGGACCAGGATACACGTATGAAGTAGTATAATTATAGATATAGCGGTATAGAATTTAGTAGCGGTAGTAGGTTAGTGTAGAGTAGCCGGTGCCGGCCTCTCTGTCGGCCCCTTTATATACCGGGCCCTCCATCAGGCTGAGAGTCCGTTTATGACCATATTTGGTCAGGCTTTGCGAGTGCGGACGATGGCTTTCTCTGATTGGCCGAGCGTATGGGTGGTACTGTGACGCAACGCGGTAAGTACCGGACATACGTTACAATACCGCCCGCCTTAGGAGAGGATTTTACGTGGCTAACAAGGAAAATCCGACTAGCTGCGTTAGGTCTATGAGTCCGCTACTGTCCAAGCTAAGACGGCATATAGAGAGAAGGAAGGGAAAGTCTTCTACGGTTTGTAACAAATAGTTAGGCACCATAGTGTATAAGTTTTAGGTCCTTAATGTGCCAAAACCCAATAGAATTTCCAGACGCGTCCGACAACTCGTAAACGAGAGGCGACTTTTTATTAATCACTGTGCACTTCACGAATTTAGGGGCTAGTTTCTTACAGAAGGACTTATCCTTGTCGCTCTGATAATAAAGTCCTTTTCCACACAGTGTCTCCCACATTAAACTCAGCTGGTTTACGGCGTAAATTATACGTTTGGGAATTCCTAGCATGAGCTTGAATGAGGAGTGCCTGAACTTTGTCAAATATGCCTGATAAGTGACCTATATTTTCTGCGTAATCGTCCCTAGGTAACTATGTATACTATATCATCAGCGCCCGTGTCGACATAGTGTGAGCCGCATGGAACTAGTTCACGTCCATAGACTAAAAAACTAGGTGTATAGCCCGTGACTTCATTAACTGCAGTATTTAATGCAAACTGCTCCTTAGGTAGGAGAGTGTCCCATAATCTCTGGTCATTTCCTACAAACGCCGCTAAGGTAGAACCAATGGTTTTATTATAGCGTTCGACCGTATTGACATGTGGGAATATTTAGGAGTATAATGAAGATTAGGGATTTTGTACTTGCGCAACATAGCTTTTAAAGTAGCACTGACAAACTGTTTACCATTGTCCAATATAATTGTAGATGGTATACCATGAACTAAAAATATTTTTTCTTCCAAAATATTAGTTATTATTTCAGCAGTTGCGCGCCTGATAGGAAAAAGTAGACAGTATTTACTAAAACAACAAGTTACTACGAAGATGTAGGCGTTTTGTTTTCTTGTGACGGGTAGTGGCCCCACCAAATCTACACTAATGGTTTGGAAGGGTCGTGAACACACTTTGGGTCGTCCCATGGTTCCCAATGGTGCATGGTTCTGATGTTTGTGCGCGATACAAGTGTCGCAAGAATTTATGAACCTAACTACGTCATCGCGCATTTTGGGCCAATAGTAACGCAGTGCTAAGCGCTTGTAAGTTTTAAATATACCGAAATGCCCCGACGTGGGTTCGGCATGGTTCTCTAATATGGCATTATTTCGATCAGAAGAAGGTAGTACTTCTTTCCATTCGAACTCCTTACGTAGCATACACCTAGATTTAATCAAACGATACAATTTATTATTTTTAATAGAATAGTCTGGATAGTCATTAGGCGAAGATAAACAACCATTGTAGGTGGCTGAATACCATTGATCAGTGTCAACATTTATTACATTTAACAAGTTATTATTATTCGCGTTAATTATATTTACAGGTAGGGATCGTGATAACGCAGCGGCTATAATATTATCCGCACCGCGCCGATGCTTTATTTCGAAGTTGAAGGCTGACAGACGAACCGACCACCGAGCTAATCTACCAGTCGGGTTGCTCAAGTTTAGGAACCATTTCAGTGCGGAATGGTCAGTATACACAACAAACTTTAACCCGTTATCTAAATAACAGCGCCAATATTCGAGGGCTATTAGAACTGCTAATGTCTACCGTTCTGTTATACTGTAGTTTTGTTCCTGTGCATTTAGTGACCTACTCATGTAAGCGATAGGTAGTTCCACGCCATCTATTTCTTGTGTAAGTAACCCACCGATGCCGCTCGCACTCGCATCTGTGTGAACTTGAAAAGGTTTCTCGTAATCGGGACACGATAATATTGGTGCGGAGCTTAACAATTGCTTCAGTTTACAAAACGAGTCATCAGCTTCCACCGACCACTGAAATGGTGCGGCTTTCTTACCGGTAGAAGTAAGTTTGTTCAAAGGACCGGCAATAGTACTAAAATTAGGTATAAATCGCCGATACCATGATGCAATGCCTAAGAACCTTTTGACTACTTTTTTATTCTTAGGCGTAGCATATTGAAGAATGGCTTCCACCTTACATGGGTCTACTTGTAATCCTTTAGAGTTTACTACGTAGCCCAAGTACTTCAATTCATCACGGAAGAATTTAGATTTTTCTAAGTTTATTGTAAGATTGGCCGATTTTAATTTTTCGTATATTTTATTTAATAGTGATAAATGAGCATTAAAAGATGGCGATATAAGCACGATATCATCTAAAAAAACGAATACAGAGTTTTCGAACTCAGGACTGTTCGTAAACAAGTGATCCACCAAACGCTGTTGTGTCGCAGGCGCATTCGTTAAACCAAACGGCATAGTCACAAATCTAAATGTTCCTCTAGTAGGCACATAGAACGCAGTCTTATCACGATCACATTCGCGAAGAGGCGTCTGCCAAAAGGACTTAGATAAGTCTAAACTACTTAGATATCTAGCGTTCCTAAGGTTGTCTAAAATTTCGGATACGTAAGGTAGTTTGTACGCGTCTTTTTTAGTAATAGAATTAAGTTTCCGACTATCTAAACAAAACCTTAGTTTTCCGTCCTTCTTAGGCGTTAGTAAAATCGGTGACGACCACGGACTTTCGCATTTTTCTACCACTCCCAATGCAAGCATTTCGTCTAATTCGTAAATAATTATTTTTAATTTTGCCGGCGGTAACCTATAATATCTTTGGCGTATCGGCGCAGAATCGCCAGTGTCTATTGCATGTTCTATTAAGTGAGTTCGTCCTAAACCGGTTTTTTTAGTAGAAATCGACTCGTATTGCTTTATAATTAACTTAGCCGTTCTCTGTTGTGACTCACTCAACTCACTAAAAGATTGCAATACGTTCGTGTTACTTAGCTTATTTTCACCTAACACACTACACGGCAATGTTTTAGACATGCATACGGATGCGATATGGTTAGGCAGTATTTTAAATAGTTTCCAGAAATCGATGCCTAAAATTAAATTACTTGTAACTTCTGGAATAATATAAGCTTTCAATAAGTGGGTTTGATTATTAAAAGTAGTGGGTAAGTTGATAAAACCGCGCGGCAACAAGATATTTCCACCCGCGGACCGAATGGAATTAGTGTTGTGACACTGCTGTATTTTTAACCCGGTTTTAGTAATTATCTCCAGATGGGAATTGTTACCTAGAATTGTAATGGCTGAACCGGAGTCGAGCAATCCACAAATAGGTAAACTGTTAATCGTTACGTTAACATAGGGCCGTAGGTCATTTTTAGGTTTATTATCCAGGATCGAGGCGACGGAATAACTAGAGAAATACACTTTTAGAGTGTGTAGCCAATTTCTCCAATCATCTTTGTTAAAATTGGTTGAATAGGTTGTAGAACCTAATTTAGATTTTGACACGCCCCGACCCTGACCGACTAGTTTTTTGGTTTCGTCGATTTACAGTTCGGGCAGTTAGGGAATGTCACATCCCTACAGCCGCACTTGAAGCAAATTGCAAACCGATCGCGTTTGCACTCATTCAAACTGTGATCATTGATACGGCAGCGCGGGCAGTACTTGGACGTGACGTGACTAGAGCGACAGAGCTAGATTTAGACTTAGGTTTGCTAGGTTCGTTGTTCTCAGTGTATTCGGACGTACCCTCTATAGTAGCAACGGGATAATTATTGTAGGAATTATAACGCGCTCGGTTATAAGGTTTGTGACTGTAAGCTAGGTCTGGTGCCAACGTGTCGTTATTATAATACGGTTCGCGGAATTGAGAGTTCAAACATTTCATCCGTTCGTAGTTTAAACATAACGTCTGCAGTGTTGCTATACTGTCTATTGAAGATATTGACGGAGCTAGCACTAGTGAGTAGCATGGACGTATGTTATGCAATAGGATGTCTAACTTTTCGCGTTCGGACAATCGCTTTGACGGAGACAGCCTAGCGAACAGCTGATTCATCATCGAGAGATAAATAATTATAGTTTCGGTAGCACTTTGAGTACGTCGGCGGATTTCATTTAATAACCGGTAGTCATAATCGTACGGTGTGAAATCGTCTATTAATTTAGTGGTGAGTTCTTCCCATGTAGTGAAATATTCTTTTAGGCCGCGGTACCAGTGAAGTGCGTTACCGGTGAAAATTTCGGAGGCATATGATAAAATTTTAGAGGAAGGTAGATTACGCGCGGTTTGGAATTCGGTTACGCGTTGTAGGAACGCTCGGACGCATCCCGTACCGTCGTATTTTAGCTTAGACAGTTCGCTAACTCTCAAATGCTCGCAATGCAACACTGGGGCTAACCCTGCCTGCGTCGAGGTAGACGGCGCAGGTTGGGCCTCAGCCACAGCATCAGCTGAGCGAACATCTGATTGTTCAATGGCGGACAGCTCCGCCGTGAGCTTGTCGAACCGGCTGCACAATTCGGTTATTCGTTTTGAATACGCCGTAGGACGTTCCATCCTACGGAGTCTGTGGTATAAGTGGTTGTGCAGTGCGGTAGACCTCCTAGCTAGGTTCGCGTCGTAAGAGGCAGATAACGAATTTAGTCGCTTGGCCAGCTCAGAGACGGCCTCGCTAGTGCCCTCGAAGTCCACCGCTATGGCTAGACACGACTCCAAAATGTCATCATTTGGAATGGCTTCCAGTAATTTAGGGAGCTGCTTCCGCAGACCTTGGACAGAGGTAGCCGGCTCCTCACCTCTAATCGCTATCTCGTAAGCTAGCTCGTTCTTATTTAAAAGAAAGTATTTAATGGGGTATGAGCCCATTGTGTATGAAGGAGTACCGCGTAAGTATAACACTACACACTACACTTAGTGCGCAAGCGTCCCGCCCTTACAAATGGCCTACTTTACGATTAGGCGAAAAAGTTCGACCGTTAGGACTAATTAGAAAGAAAAGATAGATTCAAATTTGCGAACTATTACGTAGTAGGTAGTTACACTAAAAGGTAGACAATTAGTACAACAATACGTACCGGTTCGGTGTAGTTGCACCTCCTCGCTTACAATGATGGAGACCTGCTAGAAGAGAACTCGAGCACGGAAAGCGAGACAATAACCCACGTAGGCGCCACTGTAACGGGTTCTGGTAGTAAAAACGCAGTAGAGGTTCTAGATGCGTTTATTGCAAAGTATTGTCTCACTTCCCTTGCACGAGTACGACCGACCAACAACACGACACTGGCCTGAACTCTAAGGGCTGCAGTCTCCCACGCTGTTCCCTCCGGTAGTGTGCAGGGCAGGTTGCTCGAAGGGCTGCGCGTAGCGGCCGTTGGCTCAGCTGGCAGGCGCTGGCGGTGTGTGTGTGATGAGCGGGGCAGGCCAGACTCTACGGCAGAGGTGACGCCGAAGGCGATGCAGGAAAGTGTAGCGGTCTAGGAGCGTAGCCGGAGTCTTAAGGTGAACCTGGAACCTGAAGGCAAGCAGCATTAGGAGAGCCACAACCAATAGAGTCAGGCAGGCGGCGTCAGCCGGCCTCAGCTAGCAGGTAGAGAGATGGGCAGTACGCTAACGCAGTAAATGTAGTAACTTACCCACAGCTGGGACCAGGATACACGTATGAAGTAGTATAATTATAGATATAGCGGTATAGAATTTAATAGCGGTAGTAGGTTAGTGTAGAGTAGCCGGTGCCGGCCTCTCTGTCGGCCCCTTTATATACCGGGCCCTCCATCAGGCTGAGAGTCCGTTTATGACCATATTTGGTCAGGCTTTGCGAGTGCAGACGATGGCTTTCTCTGATTGGCCGAGCGTATGGGCGGTACTGTGACGCAACGCGGTAAGTACCGGACATACGTTACATTATGTGCTAATGAGCATAAGCAACACAACCAAATATGCGTAGGTGTGAAACCGATACCTTTTTATTGGTCCATTTCTGCTCTGGAGTATATCAATATATAAAAAACACTATACAAAAATTTCAATCTGTCAACATATTCGTACGCAATTCGAACCAGTCACTGCTATCCCTCTTGTAATTTTTGCTTATCACTACGGAATTTGAGTCAAATTTGTTAAAAAATTGTTTGGCATTTCTTGGCTTGCTCTTGAACAGATCGTGTAAGGAATGACTGAAGTCAAATGTGTGTAATACGTTGCAGAACTGTTATCTTTAACTTCACTGTAATTCCAATAATGATAATTAGTTACGTACTTTATTATTAAAAAATACTATATCTTGTGTTATAGCAAACAGAGAAGTCTCCTTCTTACTTATAAATGATTGATTTTAGAAATTAAAAAAGATATTAGATGTACTGAGACATACCTAATAGTTTATGAATAATCAAAGTTTTACCCGATGTACCTAAAAAGGTTTATGTTCAAAACACAATAATACAACATTCGTTACCGCTTGTGTGCGGATTGCGGAGCGCCATATTAGCGCTGTCATCATTATTGTTCACCGTGGTGGCATCTTAGCGCTCCAGGCGCTCTGACAAGCTAATGAATTTGAAATATAGGTACACAGATGAAACAAGAACCAGATGTAGCGTATTCGTCCAACTAAGTGAGGCACGTTGACAGCTATGTGTGCGTGACATTTGGCGACTGGCACTGTACGGACACGCGCGTCTATGTGTGTGTAAAGTTGCCAGATTATGAATAATTTCCCACTATTTTGCATATAGTTTTTGCAAACGAATATAAAAATATTACATAGGTAATATTTTATATTCATTTGTGGTTTTGAAGAATTTACCATAGATGTAATTAATGCTTTTAATATGTAATGCTGTTGTGAAAATTATTCAAATAAAAGATACCATTAAAGTATGCTTTTATAAATACATTTCTTAAAAAATGTAGGCTCCGAGTTAAGTTTTAACTAATTTTATTCGTAAATTGAGAAATAAATAGATAGGCTTGCGTCATAAATATTAATTAGCTAAAAACATTTTGTCATGCATACAATAAATTATGAATATCATAATCATAAATCGTAACCAAAAAAAATTGCAATTAAAAATAAATAATGGCTACAATCAATAATTTCTGTTTCTGTACTTAATGTACACACGGCGCCAAGTCAAGCTAAATAGTCGAAGTACGATTTTGATACTTATTCCCTACGCCATAAGAACGGTACAAAGGTCTAACAACGGTACAAAGGTCAAAGTGTATAGCTTGACAAGTAGTCGCGTGTACCTACACGAATATTTGGATCGTTTGGGGATCGAACTCAAAACAATGTATATACTAATGGAAATCCTATTAGTATATTTATAAGAAAAAATATAATCTACAATATACTTTTACAATACGTTAATGTATTTTTCATTAACATGACAATCATTATTACCTACATAATCAATTGACAAGTGCATTTTCCCTAATTCAGGGAAAACGGTGTCGACGTAAACTGGCAACACTTACATATTTTCTGCAGAAATACGAATTTTATCGAAATAATATTATAAAACGGTCAAATAATCCATAGTTATCTGTAAGAATATATTCCATCTTCCCGTATTTGCTTTTAGAAACAACTTTTACAATGTTTAAAAACGCAGGACGGCATTTTATGAATTTAAAAGCTGGATCGATCGTGGCGTGTGAACTGTGCGATGCTTCGCAGCGCACTGAGTCGAGTTTGTATTCGCTTTTCAATTTTGTATTTGCTTTAGTGGCCTCACGCAAGTATTCCGCGCGCTCTGTCTGCCTTTTATTCTATAGTCTTAGTATAGGTACATAAAATGATTCGATTTTATGTTATTACTCTTTCAAAAATTGAAAACTGTGGCAGCTATGTATTGTGAGAATAATTTATATAATTATATTATGCATAGTCGATAATATAAAGTAACATAGTTAGTCATAAAAGACTCTTATGAAAATAATTTGTGTAAAAATGTTACATTTATTTCATAATCACTTGGCCATGGATGAATTTCTATTTTATTACGACGCTTTCTTGTACAAATCCTTCGTAGAACTTCATTTTTCTAATTGACCATATTTTATTCTTCTAATTATATATTTATAAGCACAGAAACAATAACACATTATATTACAACACTAATTATATGTGCCCATAGTTACATGACAAGCCTATTTGATTCAAAGTATTCAGTCTATAACATAAAACATGAAATTACGAACTCAAATCGGCGTATTTTAATAATAAACAGGTTTACGTAAAATTTCGTGCAGCGGAGACGCAAGCGACATGACCTATCTCTCACAGGGCTCATAGCCGAATGATGAGGTCTGGGCGGGGCGTAAACTAGCAACTGACACTCAGAACACCGCTTATGTTAATAAGGTTTAAATTGCTGAAGAGTTTGATATTGATGAGATCTACCGAGCGTCAAAATCATAGACGTTTGGCAGATTTTATTTAATTTTACAAAATATACACGTATAATATGTTAGATTTCCTTCAATATTATCAAAAAAAATATGACAGCTTACGATCAAAATATTGCAAACAGTGAGACGAAAGATTATTTTCTGTCTCGATTTTGTGATTTTTTTACCGTGATTCTATTTTACGTACATGAAAAATTCTTTCAAAAGTCTTTTGTTCAGACTTTTGACTTTAAGCTCTAATTTTAGGTTTTGGTGTTTCACGGCTTCTGAGGTATAACAGCGCCTTAAGAAAATAAACAAAAGTCTTCCTTGTAAAATCATCTAAACATGTCATAAAATACCTAGCTCCGCCTAGCGACTTGTAGGGCATAGGACCACAGAGATCGCTATGGACTAACTCCAAAATATCCTTAGCTCTGGTGAATGACTTTTTAGGAAATGACGTGCGAGTTTGCTTTCCCTCAACACAAGGAATACACGGCGTCATACTACTGCTATTGTATGAAATGCCATCAACCATACCTCGCTTAAGTAGCTTCATACTTCTATGGTTGAGATGTGCAAGTCTTCGGTGCCAAACTCCCTGCGTACATGCAGTTGCCGCTGCAACGTTCTGCACCGCGGCAGCATCCGGCACAGCGACGCTCTCGGCAGCTACAGCCAAATCACCGTGACTGGAACTTGGCTCGCTCACTGTAGAGACTTGTACTGCACTCTCTGATCCTGTAAAGCTCGAGATATCTGCATTATCTGCAATGTTACACGCGATAGGGGAACATTTAGACGTATCTAGCTGAAAAATACAATTACGTAGTGTGCCTGTAGCAACAACTATACCATCATCCGATATTTGACAACCAGTTTCTACTGGTTGTATACGATATCATACCCCTTATCAATCATAGCACTTACTGATAACAAGTTAGCCGACAAATGGGGAACATAAAACACATCACCTGTTGTTTTAAACTTATTGTCCCCTAGTACTACCTTTACTGAACCTTTACCGGCTGTACACAGCTTATTACCATCTGCTAAACTAACATCTAAAGGCTTACCACTGACATAGTCACTCATCACACTTAGGTCGCCGCACATATGCGCACCGCACATATGTGGTGGCACCACTGTCAATATACCACAAGTCCCTCTTGATGTTCGCCGAAAGTGCAGTAAGTAGGACCTTGTCTTTATTCGGCTCGGGGTTTTTTTATTCCCAGGCTTAGGACAATCCTTAATCATATGTCCAACCTTCTTACACCTAAAACATCGGGGCTTCTTCTATGCAACCAAAGAGGATACGCCGTCAGACTTCTCATCCCTGCGAAGGTTCTAATGCAACAACTTTCCTTTTACTACCTCACTGGAAAGCTTTACGTTGCTGTTTTCCAACGCCATGATCAATGGATCATAATCGGATGGCAATCCGTTCAACATCAACACGGCTACAAAGTCGTCTTCAAGCGCTGACCCTATCTCACTTAGCTGTTCTGAGATTTCAGTGATCTTGTTCACGTATGCCTCCATACTCTCGCACTCACTAAGCTTCGTCGCAAACAACATTCTTAGTAGGCCTAGCCTGCGAGACAGACCTTTGTCCTCGCACGCCTTCTGGAGATTGTTCCAGGCGTCATGCGCACTTTTTGCCTTTCTAATATGCGGAATAGCTGCATTCGTCACCGACAACGCGATTTTAGATAAAACCTTCTGCTTTTGTGCCGTAGTACCCTTATTATCAGATTCGACGTAATCCCACAACTCATCATGAATGAGTACCATTCTCATCATAAATTTCCACGAAGAGTAATTCTCTATACCTTTAAATTTTTCGATGGATAAGCTACTCACTACTACATGAGATGAAGAACCCGCAGTACTAATATCAGTCGCCATTTTCTATAAACGATCTTCACGTAAGAGAAAATTTCTTCGAGTCGAGTCGGCAGATTTTTTTTTTGTTATCTTACCGATTCACGGCATGCGGCCCATAACCTGTTTATACTGCAGTGGAATAAAATAGTCTCTTGAGGATGTAAATAGATATATTGTATAGTAAAAGCAGAAATAGTAAATCACGTCTTGACATACAGAATGACAGCTACACAAAAGGTGACACGACAGTAACTTGACTGCTAACATTATTATGGTTTACTCTATGAACTAAACAAGAAGTTCTAACACGGTATCTGTTCTACCGTGTAAGAGTGGCACCTTAACCCAGCACGTGTCGATCGGGATAGGAAAGGAGAGAGTGGGATTAGTTGAAAGAGCTCTTCGGAGCACTCACCGTGATAAATGCGATAGAAGACAGCCATTGAGGCCACGTCTCTGCGTAATTGCAGTGACTCAAGAGTCTTAGTGGCTTCTGGATCCCTAATTATACGGACAGCACGCCGCTGCAACCTATCGAGGGCATCCAATAAGTATAGAGCGGAGCCATTCCAAATGTGAGAGCAGTATTCCACGCAGGAGCGAACCTGGGTTTTGTATAACAGACACAACTGCTCCGGCCTGAAAAACCTCACCTTGTTCAGGAGTCCGAGTTTCCGAGATGCGGATTTGATGACACCCTCGATGTAGTTTTTCTGTTGGAGATTAAAGTGAAAAGCCTCACTGGGATAAAAACATATCCTTCCGGTAAAAATCAAATTTGAAAACATGAAAAATAATATGTGAACGATATTTTACTAATAATAAAATGAAGCAATGCGCATACGCTCAACATACCTATTATATATACGTAGAGAAAACTAAAAATTAATTAACACACACACACGAACACACACAAATTCACGCACGCACGAATCCACGCAAGCACGTAGATACGCACCAAAACACACACGCACACATACTCACACACAAGCACATCGTTTACCCACGCATACATACACACACACAAACATAAATATACCGAAAGTTTTATTGCATCCCATGTTTCATGCGCGTTAATTTGCTGAAAGGCCACAAAGAAAAACCAGCAGATGTCTTTTTGTAAAGCAAAGGAAAATAATGAATTTGTAAGTTACCAATAAGACGAAACCACACGAGAACGCAAAAACTGGACCGTCTTCTGTCTTTGGCAGACAATCTTTCCTTGTACAGTTGGATAAGAAAGTGTTAGAATCAATTAAAGTTGTTCTGGGGTGCATTAAACACTGACGACGATTTTTCAATCATGTCACTTTTTATTTTGACTGTATAGATATGGCAAAGTGGTTTGGTCCTGGTTAGGCTTCATGGTTTAGCAGTGTGCAGGTATCATAGGTTCGATACTTACACGAGATAATAGTATCTGTGATCCATAAATCCCATGAAGCGATATAGGATACATTAAGAAGGCCCTTTAAAACATAAAAAGACATTGAGACGTCATTCCATGACCACCATTACTAAAAAGCACCTGTACCCAATTTGACTACCTACCAGTTTCTCTTTTTTCATTTAGAAAAGTTGATACAATTCATGTGTATTTATTGGACGGCTACATATTAGACATGCAATACTGCTACGATTTATAACTACACATAAATCACCCGAAATTGGAATACATAATGGACTTGCAAATAAAATGGACATGATTGACCTTTAAAGCTGTGCGTCCACCGGATCGGAATCGGAGCGTACGGAGTGGAAGGATTTGTTGCTTTGTATTAATTTCTATGAAACTGCGTGCACTGGATCGGCATTTCTGCGCCAGAGACCGGTATTTGTGCTGATGACGTCATCCGCAGTGAACGCATCATTCGGATTCCGAGCGTTTCAAGTTCTGACGTGTTTGCGGCATTAAACTGTAGGCAAAAATTCTTATTCACGATAAACGACGATGTTTTAATTACTTTAGTAGAGTCATATGAATGTACCCAAAAATCTATGATATTCATTATTTATGATATTCATCAAATGTATAATACTCTCCGAAAATTAATCTACAACAATATCCTCGTCACTATCCTCCTGCTTTAAAAATACCTAAATTGCCGATGCTGAATCCGAATGCAGTGGACGCACCCCATCGGCATTTTGTAAATGACGACGCTCCGTCCGCTCCGTACGCTCCGATTCCGATCCGGAGGACGCGCAGCTTAAATCGTTTTGGAGACACCTGCGCTCGTACTCATACCCTTTGGTACCGCGATACAGCCTTATCGTTTATAAGCCTTTCATTAAAGGTAGGATTAACCCGGTCTGTAGCAAGGTATTTTTAAGGGCTTATAATCATCACGAGTTTGACATCCGTGACGTCGTCGATCATGCGATATGCGATATGGTTTTGCATAGAACCTCACAGTTGTTAATGAAGAGGACGGATCAAAGCTTCATATTGTAAAAATTGAGCGGTAATATTTAAAAGCGTCTGTCTGTTTTTAGAGGGTATTTTATCCTACATCAGGAACTGATTAACTCTTATGTACTAAGAAAAATACATAGATATTATAAGAGAAAATATAACTAGCTGTTGGCGTCTCGGTTTTTTTTGTAAAGAACTCGTTTATTTTATTACTCGTTGCACACCTCAGGATTTTTATTAATTACTTGTCTTCAAAGCTATGTTTCACGTCTATTTTGGTGGAATAGAATAATCAAGTGTAACTAATCATTTGAACAAGAAAATAAACCAACAAATTCTGATTTCATAAAATCAGCTAACCCAAATAGGTCGGCAACTTAACCGCTCCGTCGTTTCGCGTAGGTACCTAAAAAATCCCAAGTGCTTACGGCTCAACGTGTCGCGAGCACTTGACGGGCGAGCTCAATAAATCAGTCATTATTTATTCGTTTGTTGCGTGAGGGTGTTGAAGTTATTGTTAAAGTAAATGAATTATTCTTTCATATGATCCCAAATACACTACGTTTGAATGAAGTGTTTATTTTATGCGAGAGGCCGAACCGGATGCTATGTAAACAATTACAACTTAGTCGAAAAAATTGATTATCGTGATAACAATACGAGTTTTACCTTGGTTCCTTTTGCTTTGTTATATAACTGGTTATATTATCCTAACAAATATATAAAATTATAGTAATACTTGCTTGAAAAATTATTTAGATATTAGCATGTGAAAAAAAAATATTATTTCGCTGACTTTGCATTTTGCGCGCGGGGCGTAATTATGGATTAAAAACATCATTGTAAACAAATATTATAGTTATATAAGATACTTTTATGTTTTTATTGTGAATTAATTATGAAGTTACAGCAAAAAATAAAAATAAATATTGTGTATTACTTTAAGAGATTTTTACAAACAATTGTCGAAAAAAACGGCATTTCTTTTTTATTTAATATAAATACATAATTATGTATGTTGATAAGGTTACATTTATGCTCTGTGTTATTTTTTTATTATGAGTATATAAATAAACCTATCATATGATGTATAATACTCATATTATTCATGAGATATTGATTATCGAAAAATTTTGCGGATATTCAGGTTATTTTTAGCGGGAAAAAGTAAACAACTGTGCACATTCAAGTAAGAGTAATTCTTATCGGATTCTTATCGGAAATGGTTCTTTTGCTTGGAAATCTAATTGATAAGAAACGTATGTAGGTTTGAATCAGATATATAACATAAAAAGGTATTTATAAAAATAAAATACGGAAATAGGCGGCAATTAGCAATCAATTCTTTGTTTTATTTGTTTATGTTTAAAATTTAAATGTTTCTTTTAATTATATTTATTTCCTCTAAAAGTAAATTAAATAATCTTTCTAACCGTGTATAATACTTATATACCTCCCTTAATAAAAAACGACGAGAAAAAGGAATATGTCAGAAATATAAAATCGCGCTCAAAAATGGCGGGAAAATATTTCTAATTTTCACTTTATACTGCCCTTGCGTGGACCACATGTATATTATTTGGTGTTATTTGATATCATTCAAAAGCTCATTTCATTACGCGTCTATTGATATATAATACAGCGCAATCCGTTAAGTTTTAATAAAACGAACATTAGTTACTTGTGCGCAGTCTACGGCAGGGACTTTTGTCCCTTGGAGCAAGCAACGGATTTGGAAAAAAGGGTGTTTTGTCCCTTGAAACAACGGAGCGGATAAACAAGTTACGGCTGAGGTAACAGAATCTAGAAATCTATTTAATTTTCTTCCAAATTATACGAAAAACTGCTGATAAATAAAAGTCCTTGGGAAGTCCAGTCAGCAATTTTTTTTTGATCAAACAATCGGGTAGGTAATAAACTATTGACGGCGAAAGTCGGAACTCTTATAAAATTCATCGTAAGACTTTTTCTCTCGACTGTCCATATTTTTTGTTCCCGAGGGTACGTCGAACGTGATATTTCTCGTGCTCCGGTAAACTGGTGACATTTTCTTGGGACTTATCCTATCCTTTTCTCTCTCTTATCTTGTTTTGTTTCGGAATTGTTTTTGAGTGTTGTTGATGAAGAATGGTCGTTGGAAATTATTTTGCTGATTGCATGGGTTTTTTTGCTTGTAGAATCTCGAGACATTGTTAGAAAGTTTTAGTGACACTTCAGCTGCCTCTTTTTACTTCAGATTCTCCAAAAATATCTTATCGCAATATCGTTTAGTTGTCAACGCATTACGTTCCTATCTACACTACTAAATCATTTTTTTTGGATAGAAATGTCGAAGATTGCCATCTGATTCGTATCCTTTTCTAACAAAGGCCTTTCTCATAAATGATAATTATGAAACTCACCTACATAGATTATTATATACATCTCCATGGATATGAGAAGGTGTGTTGCTATTATGTGTTTCTACGTCGCACAAAATCTACCTGAAACTATTTTCTACCAATGCTAATCTCAACCACGTAACATTTGCAACATTTGCCCTTCGGCCTATTTCCATGGAATTATAATTATAAGGGCACCTTAAAATATGTGTACAACCATAGCTAATACTACGTGTGTACAGCGATGTAAGTACTTAAAGTTCTGGAATGAGTTTACAGTGTGGTTTCCAGGCGGCTGCAGAACATTGTGCTTATATACTATGATATAAAACGCACAGTCAAAATTATTGTATGCAAAAAGCTAAAACTTGGTATGTATGTTCCTTCAGAACTTTAGGAGTGCACTAGGAAGGGTTTACTTGAAAAACCTAAGGGATCGGCAAAAAAATGATAAATTTAAAAAAAATGGGTGGCCGTAGCTGCGGGCATCCTCTTGTAATATTAGCTACTGCTGATATCCACCTTGTATACCTACACCCTTTCCATTACCGGTGTATACCGGTAATTGAAAGGGTGTAGGTATACAAAGTGGATATATATATATATACAACATGTAACAAGTTTAATGCACATCTTGAAAGTACTTTGTTCAGAATCGGCAACTGAATCCATTTCCGTCATTTTTAATATTGTTTATTTTTAGTCTTAAAATAATTAAAATAACGTAAATTGTAGTCACTAATTTTTTTTTAAATTGAGCTATTCGAAAATAAACCTTAAATCAAAGCAGAACGGCTTATTTTTAAATGCATTTGTTAAATGGTTCCACGTTGACTTACACAAACGCACACATTAAAACAACACAATTTAAAAAAAAAATGAGCTATTCGAAAATAAACCTTAAATCAAAGCAGAACGGCTTATTTTTAAATGCATTTGTTATATGGTTTCACGTTGACTTACACAAACGCACACATTAATACAACACAATAGACGGCAAAAGACAATAGCACACAATTGACCACCAAAATGTCTATCATCTATCTTTCACTAACGTAGGTAATAAACAACGGGAAGGAGCGAGACGTAATGTCTCGCTCGCGCTGGCGCATGACAAGCGCAGCGGGCGATGCGCTTAGACATGTTATGACAAGTACAACCGGGAATATCTATCTGATTCTATCAGTGAGTGCTGTGAAAACCTTTTTAAAAGTTCACTTGTTTACAAAATGTGTAATGGCAGTAATGGTGTATAATTTAATCATTCAACAACAAAGTGAAAAGTTCAACATCATCTTGATGTTGACTTGTCACCCATGGACTTTCTCATTGTGGAGAAATAATAAATCACCAGTTTATTGTGACGACAGAAAAAGTGCCCAGTAGTTAATTAATTAAGATACTAGCTGCTTTTGAAACAGTAAAAAGATGTGATTTGTGAGGAAATACTGAAGTGCTACGTGGACGAAAGAATTGTGATTTAAGCCTGTAAGTTATTTTATTATTCTATTATTGTAAGTATTTAGATTCACAAGACAACTTTAAACACGCCGTTCTTGTTTATTTCTCTCATTGATATTCTTTTATTTTATCTGATTAAGTTAAGATAGTCACAATAGTCACTTACGATGTTAAGAAACAATAGATCGTGCATATTAATAACAAACAATAAATGATTCGACTGTCCACACCATAGCTTAAAAGTGTGAAGGAAAGAAATACTCATAATATCTTTGGTAATATCAACAGTAGCCGACAAATTGTTCAAACATCATTTTTGTAAAACCCACTCTATCAGAGTGTGGTTTACAGACTGAATTTCATACATTTTGTTATATCGTATCGTGTTTCGTTCCTATCAGATCGCTGTTGTTTGTTTACCATAGCAACCGTTTCGTTTGTGTGCGTGCGCAGATTTAGAGTGACCACGATTTTCACTTTTAATTGAGTTAATACTTTCTTTAAAAAACATTATTTACGCAAATAAAAAAAATATTTCAATGCATGCATTATGATTGTAACAAGGTTTTCTAATTGGGGTGTCTGAGGATGTGCGTTATTTCCATTACACGTTGTATATATATATATATATATATATATATACACCGCTATTTTTTAATTAGTACAAAAACTTTAAGGACAGATTAGCGAAGATATTATTATCATATATGTGACGTAAGAATTTCATAATATCAATAAAGAGCAAAGTTATTATCATTTGTTTATTGTAGAAAATCTCACTTAAATCATAGTCATATTTTACAATCCATTCACAAATTCATTGATAATATTCCATCCTGCTCATTCGCATTCTCTCTGTCGCACTTATGATGTAGGTAGCAATAGAAAATAAAATGAAGAAAAATAATAAATGTAGGTAGTTATTTTTTAATTTTGTTAGTTCTACCCTCTCCTTCATACTTCATTCGGGCATAGGACCGGTAAAATTTATCGTTTAACAAGTAATTAAATACGGAGGTATGTAATTAGAAAGCAAACAAATATCAAAATAAAAGATGGTGTTCTGGACTAAAAGAAAAGAGTAATTTTGGCGTATTTATGAAGTTAGAATCATCTGCTATTTACAAATTATTTTATCGTCATCATGTCAGCCTAGAGACGTCCACTGTTGGACATAGGCCTTCCTCAAGGTGTGTGGAGAACACAGACCGATTTTGAGGCATCTGCATCAAATTATTATTTACTTAAGTACGTATTATTTACTAAACTTACAAGTATTTCCATTGTCCTTCGAAATGTCCACCACCGTTTTCAAAAGCATCCAATATGCACTGTTTTAATTGTTTGACACTGACCCGGTCACTTTTGTACACTCACAATACGATGTCCATGGGTACACAGCTGCACTCGCGATTTTTCCACTCAAAAAGTACGCACGAAGCATAGCTACATACTCCCGTGATATGAACTGATATGATAGGCCATCGCGTCGGGCAAACGTAGACAAACAATTAAGTTTTGCAACGAAATTAGATACGCTGACTTTCGCTAGTAATTTAGTACTGTTTTTAGCATCGTCGGGGCGTGGCGAAGGCGCAGAGGGGCGGGGGGGCGGTAATTTATCAATGGTATGATAGTACACGGATCGGTCATAGTATTAGTATTGCATTTACCAATTATCACGTATTTTTGTGGATAGTTTTGAGACAGTTTTGGGACTTAGTGTTTTTATTTTTCAACTACATAATTATGATCAGTTAAAGATACTTAGTGCCCTGTTAAATTTTTTGTACTAATTAAAAAATAGCGGTGTATATATATATATATATATATATATATATATATATATATATATATATATATATATATAAAACATAAATTCTTTTTTTTATGTATCGCTTTTATTTGTTAGTTATTTAAGTATAGAAATGGCGACAATCTCTAAACAAAGGGGATGTGCTGGAGTGTAACAACTATAGAGGAATAAAGCTAATTTCACATAGTAGCATGAAATAGCAGTATGAAAGCATGGGAGAAAGTGATTGAACGAAGATTGAGAGAAGAGAGTGTAATTTCACAAAACCAATTCAGTTTTATGCCTGGTCGAGGTACAACAGACGCCATTTTCGCGATCCGCCAACTATGCGAAAAGTACAGAAGTGCGCACAAAAACTTGCACATGGTTTTTGTGGATCTCGAAAAGGCATATGATCGAGTTCCACGTGAGGTTTTGTGGTGGGCCCTTAGAAAGAAAGGAGTGCCTGGGAAGTATGTACAGTTGATCCGTGCGATGTACAGTAGATGTACAACCCATGTCCGGTCCACAGTGGGCAATACCGGCGACTTCAATGTGGCTGTAGGCTTACACCAAGGGTCGGCTCTAAGCCCTTACCTCTTCCTGCTAATAATGGACGCCCTTACGGCGGACCTACAGGAAGAGGCTCCCTGGTGTATGCTATTCGCCGACGACATTGTATTGATTGCCGAGAGTGGCCTTGAGGTCCAGAACAGGCTGACAACTTGGTGGCAAAGACTGGAGAGTGTAGGCCTGAAAGTCAGTAAAAGCAAAACTGAGTACATGTTTTGCGACTTCGGCGGTCTCTCCGGTCCTGTGTCTGTATACCTTGCTGGAGAGCCCATATCAGTCTGCTCCGACTTCCGGTACCTCGAGTCACTTATACAAGGGGATGGAGAAATAGACCGCGATGTCACGCACCGGATCAACTCAGGTTGGATGAAATGGCGACAGGTCACAGGAACAACTTGCGACCCATGGATGCCTCATAAACTAAAGGGCAAAATCTACAAATCCGTTATAAGACCTGTCGCACTGTATGGATCGGAATGCTGGGCCGTTAAGAAGACGGATGAAAGAAGATTGCATGTAGCAGAGATGAGGATGTTGAGATGGATGTGTGGGGTGACAAGGATGGATAAAATTAGAAATGAGTTATTAGGGGAAGTTTGAAAGTTGCACCGGTGCAAGAAAAGCTGAAAGGAAATCGTTTATCGTGGTATGGGCATGTGATGAGGAGGGATGAAAAGCATGTGACTAGAAAGGTGATGAATATGAGAGTTGAGGGATATAAGGCAAGAGGAAGACCAAAGAAAAGATGGATGGATTGTGTGAAGGACGATATGAATGAAAAGGGAGTGAATGATCAGATGACGGCTGATAGGAGAGAATGGAAGAAAAAGACATTCTGCGCCGACCCCAAGTAATATGGGAACAGGGCAGGCAAAAGAAGATTTAAGTATAGAAATGATTATTTTCTTTTACGTGTAAATAGCCTCTTAGTTATAGTTTTAATTTCATTGCAAATAAATATTATTTTTTATATCTATATCTATTAGTTGAGGATTACAATTTAAATTTCAGGTTCATCAATGTTATTTTATTTAGGAATTACTTATGAATATTTGAAAAACATATTATTTCAAAGTAAATACGGCTTTTAGTAAAATTTATTTATACTCAATATTGATATTAAATCCCTGTTTTAATAATGTGAACGTCTAGAGCTATTGAATATTTTTTTTAATATCGACAAGGTTTTTGTTTACTGTAATGTAAGATTATATTACGGTAAACAGCAATCGAGCCTTCCATTTAGTGAATTTTATTTTGTGTTGGATAGTCCATTTATCGAGGTTAATTATAATATTATGCTGCAAGGCACGGGTGCGGAGCAGTAGCATTAAATAACGCGTGTGCAACCGCCAGCCTCCAGTTATTTATAATTATATTCATCTGCTTTCTTCCCTTTCGTGGAAGTGACCAAATCCAGTGTTAGAGTATCTTAGTCCGCCTCAAAGTAGCCCGAAGATTCTATTCGATTATAGTGTAAGTTTAAATACCCACCTAACCCCAATTATATCCCCATAACCTCTAGCACTTTTCGCAAAGCTTTTTTACTCTTGAACATCCAAAAGTAATTTTCATTTGCTGATCTTTAGATAAAGATATCATGTTTGGTCTTCCTTCGTCCCCGGGCTGTAGTGTTATCGTTAATTTAGAACTTTTGAAGCGTCTACTAAATGGCAATATAATTTAAGTTCGCCCGAATTGAATGGTACAAAAGTACATTACTTAAACAAAGTGTTCAATTAAAGTAATTGATTAAAATAAACTGGAACAGAACTCGAGGTAAGATTTCAGAATCGACGTTTTTGGAACCAAAATAAAGTAGTTTTTTTTGTTTTGCTAACCTTGATATTATAGTATCTCTTGTAATGTACAAAAAATAGTCCAAGTGTATATACACTTGAACAATTTTTTTATGTATGTGTATATTTTTTCCTTTTTTTACTTGCCTTGATTTTGAACTCGACCTGCTAATATATTAAACAAAACAAATTATGGTTAATACAATATTGAATCGTCCAAAAATTCCAAAACCCACTAAAAATTATTTATTCCAAGCTAGAAGAAAATATATTATGTTTTTTTATATATTCATAGTAGATATGAGTCTTTATAACACATATGGGAGACCGGGTATGATTGTCACACGGGTTGATTGTCACAGAGGTCATAATAGAATATCGAGTGGTCGAATAAATCCATTAAACGGCACGTCGGAGTACGCTGACATGAGGTACAAATTGATGTGCTACTCCCTCGCTCCTACCACGCCGTTTAATTGTCTGTTATGGCCTCTGTGACAACCAACCAGTGTGACAACCATACCCGGTCTCCCCTATACCTACATTGAATCCATACAAATTTTTTTAATGAATGAAAAGATTTGGATATAATTGTGGGTTTCTAACGATACCCCACTCATTCAAGTTTGTCCAGTCGTTTAAAATTATAGTGGCATAAATTATTCACATACATACATGAACCTAAAAAAACATGACACTCTGATGTAGGTAGTCTTGTAAATATTACACTCATTTGTGAAAATGTAACCCACAGCACCCTGAAAATATCTAAAGGCGTCTAGTTTTTACTGCCAGAACATTTTCTCTCATAAAAATATTCTTTGAGGTCTAAATATAAAACAGCTCAGGGGAAATGTAGGGAAAAATAATGCAAAATGAAGAACTATCAAAACGTCTAACGGAGTGAGAAGTTGTTCCCACATTAGCATAGTATCAACGAATTTATTTAAATCTTTCACTACTTGTATGTAAATAACAGGTTTGAATAAACTGTAAGTTTGTCGAACTTGAAGTTTTTATCTTTTTTTATATCGTCACGCCTGTATCCCGAAGAGGTAGTAGAGGTGTAATATTATACCCACAGTAGGGCCGAGCCTATTGCCGTTACCGGGCAAATTGCCAGACTATGTGCTGCTACTGAGAATTTGGCAAAACTCAGTAAAACTTTTGCCCGACCCGGGCACCGGTATCCACTGGACCACGGAAGCAGACAGATGGGATTGAATGATTTTGACTTATTGTTGGTTACGGTAAGTAGTAGGATTCTGGTATTTCTATTTCTAAGTTACCGAAATAATTTTGCATTTTGTAACCTTAGCCTAGGTATTTTTGTTTTTTCCCGCATTCTGTCTTGGTTCCTTTTTCTTCAGGAAATATTACACCATGATATTCCCATAAATTTAAATTTAGTGTCTTAACGGGTCATATTTTGTATGCCTCACTATTGAATGAATAATGCGTCTTTATTTTTTCTCATGTCTTAAAAATCGTGATACTTGCGAAATATTTTCTCTAATTTACTTAACTCAATAATTGGTGATCGATTTTAAACTTTTGCGATTTGTATACATCATACAAAAATAATTTAGCGGGTCTTAATCGCGTTAACTTAACTTATTTACGGTTTATATACCTATTTGTTTCCGACGTTTCGCTCGTCTTGCACCGAACTTGGTCGCGGAGAGGTCTCTCCGCTAAATTATTCAATAATTGGTGCATTAAAAACTTGCACAGCTGACTTTAATAATTACGTAATAACAAGTTTAATGATCTCCTTAATTAAAAAACTAATGATCGTCACTTCACCCGTTTATAACTTCTTTCTCTTCAATGACAGTATAATTGTATTACCTACACTATACTCCGGAAAATATCACAAGTACTGCAAATAAACTAGTACCTCACGCTACAAAAATAAAGAGTTGCTTTGAAGTTGTTACCTTTCTGGGAACTCCTACAATGTTTATTATCTCCTTAGGGACCAGTCTTTTATATTTTTAAACAATGCCGCGCTATGAACTGTTTGTAGCACAAAGAGGTTTTGAACATTATAATTGTAGATATAACGAAGCAGAAAGCGTAATAGTAGGAAGTTTATACGCTAATCTGGAATCAGTAAAATTGCTGTTGTCTAATGAAAACGTATTTGCCAGAACAGTGATATATCTCATAGAAATTAATTTAGCGGGTCTTAATCGCGTTAACTTGACTTATATAAGGTATAAATACCTATTTGTTACCGACGTTTCGCTCGTCTTGCACCGAGCGTGGTCGCGGAGAGACTGATGAGAGCTCAGCGACGTCTTGTGGAAGTGCGGGTTTCAGCACCTACCCTCACTTGGTCTTTATTTAAGTTCGCAATGTCGGTACTCCGACACACTACACTAATGACGTCTACACACTGTTGAGATTTATCACTGCGGCGGTGTTTACACTTGCTGATGACTGGATTCCAAGTGGCCGATAATCTATATCCATCCTCCCGGTTGAAATTGTTATATTTCTTGATTTCTACCGCTTCACGTACTATCCTGGAGTAATAGTGACGATCGGTGGATAAGACTTGTGGTTGATGCAGTTCTGTCCAGTGGTTTGGTCCAGACTCCAACAAATGCGCAGCTATCGCCGACTTGTTAATATGTCGGTTTTTTACAGCTGCGATATGTTCCTTTACCCTTTCAGCGATTGTACGCTTAGTCTGCCCGATATATGAACTACCACAGCTGCAATCGACTTTGTAGACGCCAGGTGTTTGGAGAGGAATTACATCCTTTGGTGTACGCAAATTGTGTGCTATCTTAGAGAGCGGACTGTATACAGTCTTGATGGAGTATTTCTTGAGTACTGTTCCAACTTTGTCCGTCACTCCCTTTACATACGGCATGTAAGCGGGCACTCTGCTTACTTCTGGTTTACGCTCGTTCCTCTTCCGACAGAGTAAGTTTTTCTTGTATCCGTTGCACCTAAGTACCTCCCGAACATGTGACAGCTCACTATTTAATTGTTCGGGGTCACATAAGTCATACGCTCTGTTCACTAACGAGGACACAACGGAATCCAAGTGCCACGGATGGTGGTGCGAGTTCGCGTTGAGATACCTGTCGGTGTGTGTCGGTTTCCTATACACAGTGTGTCCAAGGGTACCATTATCTCTCACTGTCACTTTAACGTCGACATATTAGTATATAAGGCTGTGTGATATAACCCGACCGCCAGAGTGACAAAACGCATTCGAGCCTTAATTAGGGACCATAAAAGCTTATTTACGGAAGAGGAATTTGAACGGTTACATAAACCTCACATTGTGCAGCCGCCTAAGATGTACGGATTACCTAAAGTACATAAGACTAACGTACCTTTGCGACCGATTGTGAGTCAAATAAATTCACCCACATATGGTTTGGCGAAACACATAAGCAAGGTACTACAACCGTTAGTAGGCAAGACGCACTCTTTCGTAAAGGACTCTCGCCACTTTATTGAAATCATCAAGAGCATGAAAAGGGAACCGGACGAGGTGATGGTGAGTTTTGATGTTGAGTCACTATTCACCAATGTTCCTATTCAAGATTGCCTTGACGTCGTAGAGAGGAAGTTAAGGGAAAACGGTCTGTCTAACGAATACATCGTTCTACTCAGGAATTGCTTGGAAGGAAACTACTTCCTATATCGTGGACAACATTACCTCCAGATCGATGGAGTGGCTATGGGTAGCCCTATAGCACCGGTAATGGCCAACATCTGGATGGAGCACTTTGAGGAATCCATAGACATGCAGGCGTCAAATGTGAAACTATGGAAAAGGTATGTCGACGATATCTTCTGCATCATGAAGGGCAACAAGCAGGACGTAGAACAATTCGCACACATATTGAACTCCATACATCCGAACATCCGATTCACATTCGAAATGGAGGTAGACGGATCGTTACCCTTTCTCGACGTTAAAGTGACAGTGAGAGATAATGGTACCCTTGGACACACTGTGTATAGGAAACCGACACACACCGACAGGTATCTCAACGCGAACTCGCACCACCATCCGCGGCACTTGGATTCCGTTGTGTCCTCGTTAGTGAACAGAGCGTATGACTTATGTGACCCCGAACAATTAAATAGTGAGCTGTCACATGTTCGGGAGGTACTTAGGTGCAACGGATACAAGAAAAACTTACTCTGTCGGAAGAGGAACGAGCGTAAACCAGAAGTAAGCAGAGTGCCCGCTTACATGCCGTATGTAAAGGGAGTGACGGACAATGTTGGAACAGTAAAGAAATACTCCATCAAGACTGTATACAGTCCGCTCTCTAAGATAGCACACAATCTGCGTACACCAAAGGATGTAATTCCTCTCCAAACACCTGGCGTCTACAAAGTCGATTGCAGCTGTGGTAGTTCATATATCGGGCAGACTAAGCGTACAATCGCTGAAAGGGTAAAGGAACATATCGCAGCTGTAATAAACCGACATATTAACAAGTCGGCGATAGCTGAGCATTTGTTGGAGTCTGGACCAAACCACTGGATAGAACTGCATCAACCACAAGTCTTATCCACCGATCGTCACTATTACTCCAGGATAGTACGTGAAGCGGTAGAAATCAAGAAATATAACAATTTCAACCGGGAGGATGGATATAGATTATCGGCCACTTGGAATCCAGTCATCAGCAAGTGTAAACACCGCCGCAGTGATAAATCTCAACAGTGTGTAGACGTCATTAGTGTAGTGTGTCGGAGTACCGACATTGCGAACTTAAATAAAGACCAAGTGAGGGTAGGTGCTGAAACCCGCACTTCCACAAGACGTCGCTGAGCTCTCATCAGTCTCTCCGCGACCACGCTCGGTGCAAGACGAGCGAAACGTCGGTAACAAATAGGTATTTATACCTTATATAAGTCAAGTTAACGCGATTAAGACCCGCTAAATTAATTTCTATGATGTATACAAATCGCGAAAGTTTAAAAGTGATATATCTCCTTTATTTTCCAATAGCAATCGAGGTATTTTATGATCTATCTTTAAATTGCATTCGTCCGATGCCCCATTAACACGGAGTATCGCGATACCATAATTCCATTTATATTGTGGTTCCACGGATTAGACACAGTAGTGCATTAGTGCCCACCTCACAACTCATCCATTCATATTATCTGCCAATACGAAATGCACTTAATCATAATACATACAATCACATTTACACTATTCCTTACCGAACTTACTCGAACCGAATAAAATATAACAAAAAACACCCGATACGCGTTATAAATACAAAATTTATATCTCCTATCCTATTTCGAGAAAAACGAAAAATTTATGTACACTAGGCAGTATGGGGAACACAGAGACACAATAATATCGCAACGCACATTTCCAATATTTGTGATATATTCTCACATTTTTTGTGACTTCGGATAAGGCTAGTAAATGAATTTCATTTCGATCCACTCCGCCTAAACGTTAGCTTTGATTTATATCTGACTTTCCAATACTTTGGCGTTTCATATGCATATTTTTAATTACTCGTTTCTATCCAGCGTTTACTTTTTTCTAAGAGCACTAAACATTTTATACGGTTCTTTATTGCCGAAGGGATCAACGTTTAAGACGGTTTCCGTTTTTGTAGGATTTTAGGAGGAAGATCTGTAATGTCTGATATTATTACGGTCTGTCTCACCTATTCTTAGAGCGGACTGAATACACACAAAGTACTTCGTATGAAATCGTTTGCACAGACTGTATGATTAAAGATATTGGCGTTTTTTTTTTCAGATAGTCGGATATAAATTATTTAGGACTGATGGTAGTATCTTCACGAAATGTTGGTCTTGTTATATTTATTTATGCATGGACTTATGGATGTTTAAGAAGTCAGAGAAACCTTCTAGACAGTTAAGTTTACGCCAAATGTTGTGAGTTCGATCCCATGCGTAACGATAATGTACAATCATACATAATCCAAAATAATGCTTTGGGATCGTATTTCGGATTAAAGAAGGTGAGTGAGGTGGTTATATGTGCTTTTATGTACTAAACAAAACATTAAATAGTAGGTACCGTAGGTATTTCATATGTACATTTCGCAAAATAATAGTTTTATTTATTTAATACGCGGCTAACGGGTAGACGGATCGCCTGATTCTAAGTGATTGCTATCGCCCGTGATCATAAACAGCAGCAAAAGGAGTTACAAGTGCGTTGCTGCCTTTAAAGATGGAGAAAAAGAGGTGAAAGAACGGGATGAGAGATACTTCACTACTTTCACTCTCCGAAGGAAACGTAGCATAGGTACTGTTACTTTTTGCTTGTGTGTTTTTGTGTATTTTAAAACAAGGTAGGACTTCTCCAGTCACACGGGCTCATCGAGCCTAGCTGATTTCAGTGTGGATTAGGTAATCCTGTGTTATGCAAAAAATGCATGCAGTTATGTAAGAAGCTGAAAATGTGAACATCAAATAGTACCGCTATTTCATATTCACATTTTGAGAGAAATTATGTGTGCTTTTTAAGTCACATACTGGCAGAATTATACTCTATTCGTGTAATTTTAAAATAGAGCTAGTTAATTAAGTAGATTCTAACAAGTTTAAGCCGCAGGATATAATTTAAATATAAAATATTTTATTCTGTGTTATTCCTTCTTTAGCAGATTACATTACCTTTTTTAGTTTGCCGTAGGAACATTAAATATTACCGCATTTTGTAGGACATGTTGGTTTGAAAAGCTTTTAGATTTAAATATTTTAAAGCTTTCACGATAAGTACGTGTACTTTTTTATGTAACACGTGTATATCATGTAATTGATTAAAAATAAAGGTAAAATAACTCTTATAAAATATTTTAGATTGAAATGACTCACTTGTTGTTACCAGGTGGTTGGTTATGAATTTGCTCGAATTCGAATCCTGGTTTGAGTGAAGTTATTTTCGGTGTCAAATTGTCTGCGAATGCGTAGTTCTGTTGTCATCTTTGTAATGCTGCTAAAAATAATGTATCGGGATGATACATATTTTACGCATTTGAACTCAAACTACGTGGTCATCTTGCCGCATAATACTCCGCCAACCTTTATTTGTTCGGTGCCCACTCTAGACAACATTTTGTTTGTTCCTCATTCTTGAATAAATTGTTTGAATATTAAATGTGATTTAAGAGCGGATTAGTTTATTTCAAAAAATTAATGTCGTAATAAACTTTAATACATTTCACAAAAATTGCTGTCAGAAAAAGCTTACATACATAAAGTCACGCCTTTTATCCCCGAAGGGGTAGGCAGAGGTGTATTTCTACACCCACTTTTCGCCAGATATACTTTAGTCCCACGTAATAAGGGGCGAGCCTATTGCCGTACCGGGCACATTTCCAGACTCCGTGCTGCTACTGAGAATTTCGTGACAGAAAAACCCAATAACACTGCCCGACCCAGGAATTGAACCCGGGACCTCTCGATCCCACGCGCACATTTATGCCGCGAGACCAACGAGGCAGTCGTATAGGGTTTGATGTCGAGTTTTCCGTCTCTACGCAAAGATGGTATTTGCATCGTGTTATCCCTTAGTCGCCTCTTACGACACCCACGGAAAGATAGGGGGTGCTGACACTTGTATTCTATGCCGTCAACCACACGGCAAAAAAAGAAAAAGCTTATAACACAAAATATAGTCTTTGTCTCATAAGTATTGAACTCAAGACGTCAAAGTCATTGAGTAGAAGTACTAGATTTAGGAACTAAAGCTCAATATATACATCCCAAAGCAAAAGTACATTATTATCATTTCCATTCCACATGCATACTCGTTTACGCCTTAGGAACCACCTGGCAGTCCAGAATGAATATACTCAAATCTAAGAAAACTAGTTTAGTTCAACAACTTCAGCACGCGACTTGAAGTTTCACGCAAATACCTATTTTCCTGCAAAACTTTATCTAATACAAAATTCATAAAATTAGGGGAATATCTTCTATTTCCACAAACAATATATGCTTGACGCCACTGGAGTGATATACATTCTTGATTCAATGCATTACAGGCGTATATCTAAATCTGGAAGATGTTTGCCAATATGCTCTTAGGAGTTTGTGACGAGCAGAATCGGAACAGTACTAGAGATATCAAATCAAGTTATGGCCTTACATTTTGAAAGGGGGAAAAGGGGAAGGGAATAGAGCATTTTGTCAATGAAATGCTGAAAAAGCAATAATTTCACCGTTATCTATTAAATGATTACTCTCGAAATTGGATTGAAGTACTTACCTTACCGTTTCATGTTTGTTTTGCAAGCAGAACTAGAATATAAAAAAAAGAGTAAGAACTATAACCCGACTACGTAAAAAAGGGGGTCTAAAAGGAAGAAACAAGAAAACAGCTCACTATGAGTAAAGTACAGAAATGCTCGAACTAGTGCCGCAGTCGCTCTAGTCTCATTCTGAAATAGCAAATTTAGATAAAATTTATATAGCCTATGTCACCTCGGCCATTATCACGTATCTATTGACACCCCATTTATTAAAATTGATTCAGTAGTTTAGGCGCTACGGTGGAACATACAAACATATGTACATAGACTGCCTAAGACATGACCTTCCTTATGGCTTCGCCGTAGTCGGGTAAAAAGAGATTGTACTTTCTAGTTTTTTTTTGTAACTGAGTAATTATATGTTGTAAAAGCAGATTATGATGCTAATTGCAATGTTTCTGACAGCATTTTCTTGAGAATAAAGAGGTTCATAATTTTTTGGTTCGTAACATTTACATTTACAGCTAGATTTAACTGCAAATCGATGGAGATTTCCGGGCATAATGCATATGTAGTAAACAAAACTTGATTACAAGAACAAAAAGAGTTCGATACTCACTTAACAACAATTATAAAATGTGAATTGAAACATTTTTGATATTGTCATCCGGGCCCAAGGGATTTAATCTGTAGCTCCAGGGAAGTCACAAACATTACAAGAATACGTATATTTAGAGCAAATAATATCACCTCACAAGTTATTTACGCCGGGGGATTGTCGTAACACAGAGTGGTAGGGGAGAACATCAGTCTCTGATTTCTATAAAACTACGATGAATTTCAGTTCTAAAATAAAAATATGTTTGAGGAGGAGGTGAAATATTTATTTACATTATTGTGTAATAATAATCTGTCACGTTTAATTTAATGCCTTACAATATTATTAAGATAGGGATTTAAGGAGTTAGAGAGAGGAAACTCTTTTAAAATTATAAATATTATCTACGTTAAAGTGTTTTCATAAATTAGCATAAACTTAAAAACATAATACTGTTGATATGCAATGAAGGAGATATAGCAATTGCAGTTTAATTCAACACAATTTTTAAATAATTGATTGTCTGTCTTGCACTCAGATGAAATAAAGGAGAGACGTTAAGTAAATTAACAAGATTTTTATCTTATTTAATATATTTTATGAAACTGATATTTTAGTAAAGAATTCAAAACATCTTATTAGTAAAATTACTTATAAGATGTTTTCTTCCAAAGCACCTATAATCGTACTATGCAAACCCTAAAACTGTTTTAATTCAGGAGGACTTTTTTGACGCAATTTTGTAAGGATAGAAGCAAGTGGCGTTCTGTTGTCTCTGCCTCCCCCGACGGGAAAAAGATGTGAGTATATGTATGTATGTATGTAGTTTTGATGTATCGTTAATGTCTTTTTTTTCATCTCTAGCCTGATTCGTCCAAACACTCGAACTGGCGCACATAAGTTGCCCATGTCCTAATTTAAATTACCCACCTTGAGATATCATTGATATGCACTATCTATTAATATTAATCTTGGGTCCACCTGTCGTCAGTCCCTATCTTTATTTGCCACATATAAAATTTATATCCAGCTTTAAGGGACTGATAAAGGTTGGGAAGGACAAAAGTTTTATTTCCTCCTCGGAGACTTATTTTGACTTTGACTACGGAGTTATTTGGAGGCGAGAGTGAAATAGATCAGTTTGATAATGTTTTCATTTCAATTCCTATCAGGAGTTTGTTTGTTTCTGAATCTATTAGAAATAATATTGAAAGTTACTTATTTACATGCTCCTCTGGCGCAGTAACCCAAAGTGGGTCTTGGCTTTCGACACTAGAGAACGGCAGTGGTCTTGCTTCCTGGTGATTATTGTTGTCTCGTTGCCTCCCAGTCAACAACCTGGAACTCACGTATAAGTCACGTATAAAGTTTCTTGAGACTCCGAACGTCACCCATTATTTCTTTCTAAGTGGCCCATCCGGCGGCGTATCAGAGCTTTCCTTACCCCAATGTTAATAATAATAATAATAAACATAGCAACACGTCAACAAAGCAACATACAGTTTTCCTTGAATTTTTATATTTGCAATTTATAGCATATTTTTGAGTTTATATTGATATTTTCGACAACACGCAGGACATTTTTATTGGATAAATATATAATTATTACAAGCAACCATTAAATAAATTATGAAAAGAAATCACGAAATATTATTGAAGATGACATTAAATGTCAAAGAAAAATCAAACAACAAAATTATTGTAAACAATTTCCTTTTATTTAGTAAACAAAAATTTATTTGTTTACTAAATACAAGGAAATGATATCATGTTGAAGAGAGCTAAGGCAGCTGCTGCACGCTTGAGACCTCCGGACTCGTCGTTCAGCTCCGCTCCACAGCCGCCGGCACCAGCACCATCATCGCCGGCGAGTGTTGAGGCGTCGAGTTCATCGAGCGACGAGAATTTCTCTCCGCCGACGTCGCCACCACCTGTCCGCCGGCGAGGGAGAGGCCGGCCACCGACACGCTTGGGACCCCGAGACCCACCGGTCTCGAACAGGGCCCCCGCTATCGGTGGTAATGTGCACCGCATGCGATGGACGACTTCTATGAATGAGAACGTCATGCGGGCATATTTTGTGGCCACAGAGAGTGGAACCAATCTCAGTGCGTACCGTGATCGAATGCTGCCTTTGTTTCAGGTGCTTGAACCACCTGTCAACGTGTCAACGCAACGACTATTGGATTAAATGCGGGCCATCCAGCGGTGTCGGCTGTTGGATGATACCGTGCTTGAGAGGCTACGCTCTGACGTGCAGGGAAGTCTCCCCATCACTTCTTCATTGTAAACTGGCACGGTAGATACACAATATCAACATAGTAAAGTAATTGAATCTCACTGATGAAGAGGTAGATGATGAGACTTCTCACGTAAGTACCCAGTTCAATGATCAGTTAAGGAGTGCTTTGGAATGTGCTATTGGGGAATACCGATCCATGGACCCAAATGTTCGGCCTCGTTTGCCTCTTTTGCCCATGCATAAGAGAAACATAGCGCTAATGCACTCATTAGCGCTATGTTTCTCTTATGCAGCCATGGGATTGGATTCGTTATTTTATTTTTATTTTTTATTTATTTATTTAAGGAAGTCCAACAGCTTAATCTATCTTTACAATATTTCAAAGTATGTGTCAAGTAGCCAATTACAGGACTTCACGTATAGTATTTAATTAAAATCTACAAGAATCTATGCGTTTGCGAGTAATTAGAAACCATTAAGAGCCTACATAAAATACAACAGAGCACATACAATAATAACAGTTTAGTTTACAGATACATTGTTACAAAAAAGACGCAAGCATACATTATTGCTCAAAAAATCTATTGGCCATTCGCCTTCTCGCCACGGGGACGCTAGTGCAGAATAGGTCTAAGTTTAATTCTTTAGCTGCTGTGTTAAAGCTGTTGCTCGCTCGACTCAGAAAGGAGTTTTGACGATAGTTTGTTGTGGAATGGGGTACATACAGAGGCTTAATAGACCTTATTATTTTTGGCGGCGCATTAATGCTAAGCTTTTTCAGCATGTCAGGACAATCAATGTTATTTGAGGCAATTTTAAGCATGTAGCACACATCAGCTATATTTCTACGATCTGAAAGGGTCAATAAGTGAAATTGTCGGCAAAGGTTATGGTAATTTGATGTTTTAAATGGTATTTTCATTCTGAAACATATGTATTTCAGAAATTTTATCTGTATTCTCTCAATTCTTACAATGTATGTGTCGTATCGGGGGTTCCAAATTTGGGATGCGTATTCCAGTATGCTTCGAACGAAAGTACAGTATAGTATTTTCCATGTTTTCACACGTTTAAAGCAAGTACATGAGCGCATAATAAACCCAAGTGCCTTAGAAGCTCTAGCCACGATATTGTCTATGTGTTGGTCATATAGTAATTTGGAGTCGTGGATGATACCTAAATCTCTAATGTGTTCACTTCTAGATAGGCATTGATTTTTTATTGCATATTGGGCTACTATGTTTTCTCTTTTTCGGCTGTAGGTAATCACTGAACACTTAGAAGGGTTGAGGTGCAGTTCATTTACGTGACAGTAGTGATCTAGGCGCGTCAAGTCATCTTGCATTAGTTGAATATCTGCTGGACATGTCACTGCTGCATAGATTTTCATGTCGTCAGCGAAGCATAACAATTTGGCAAAATTGAAACATTTCTCTATGTCGTTTACAAATATTGTGAACAGTAAAGGTGCAAGGAGCGATCCCTGAGGAATACCGCTTGGTATAGGAACCCAGCTTGAGATGTAATTGCTTAAAACTACGGCTTGTGTTCTATTATTGATGTAAGATGAGAACCACCTTAACAAGTCTCCACTTATGCCTACAGTCTGGAGCTTTCTAAGCAGTATATTATGGCTGATACGATCGAAAGCCTTCGTGTAATCAGTGTAGATGACGTCTACTTGTTTCCCAGCATCCATATTTTCTGTTAGGTAATCATTTAGGATAATAAGATTTGAAGTAGTAGATCGGCCTTTGAGAAACCCATGTTGTGAGTGACTAAAAGAGTTTTTAAGAGCGTTGTACAACTGATTATAGACGATTCTTTCCAATACTTTTGAAACGATACACAGTTTAGAAATGGGTCTGTAATTAGTTATATCAGTTTTAGGTCCTTTTTTGTGGACCGGTGTAATGAAGGCAGACTTCCACATTTTTGGGTAAGTATTTTCAGATAATGATTTTTTATATAGCAGAGACAAAGGGATGGCAATGGCATCTGCGCAGCCGATTAGTAGTCGTGGATGGATGTTATCGGGTCCAGCTGACTTGTAAGGGTCTAGTTGAGACAGTAGTTTAGCGACCTCAGTTACATCAGTTTCTATATTACCGATATCCGCCAAAGTTGGAGGGTCCGAATTTAATAAGCCAGACATATTATTTTCCGTGAAGTTATGATTAATAAACGTGGAATGAAAGTAGTTAGAAAATGCGTTACATATATCGGTACCATTGGATACGGTAGTACTTAGGTATTTCAGGTTACTTGGAATGGTGTTACTTTTGTTGCGCGACTTAATAAATGACCAAAATTGTTTAGGATTCTTTTCTAGAGAGTGTTCTGTAGCATTTATAAAAGAGTCAAAACATTGTTTTTCAATTTCTTTTGCCCTCTGTCTAAGAAGTTTGAAAGTCTCCCAATCAGACCTATTATTATAAATTCTAAATTTAGATAGGTATTTAGATTTTTCTTTTAAAAGTTTCTTTAATGATGGCGAGAACCACTTAGGATATGCCTCGTTGCAAACGATTTTAGATGGGACATATTTTTCTATAAGTTCATTAAGAAATGAATAAAAATAATTAGTTGCTTCCTCCATTGATCTTGTAGAGAAAGCCTCATTCCAGTTGGTTCCGTATATTATGTTATTGATTGCGATAAAGTCGGTTTTATCATAAAAGTATTTTTTATATGCTTGAGATTTTAAACTGGGAAGATCTTTGATATTTACTGTAATTACAAGTGCGCCGTGATGGGGGTCGATCGGCACTAAGGGTTGTTCGCAGTTTGTGACGTAACTATTAATATTTGAAAACACCAGGTCCAAAATTTTATTGTATTTATTAAAGATACTATTGTACTGCGATAAGTCATGTGTTTGTATTTCATCTACAAATAATTGCTCATCGAATGTCCGTATATTAGAGGGCGATAAAGAACCGTCTTCATTGGGAAGCCATGAAATACTGCTCATGTTAAAATCGCCCAGTATTAAGAATTTATCGTTTGGGTTCAGTAGTAAAGCGTCATTTAGTTTTGATAAAAAGTTGTGTAGTTGTTGAGAAAAACTAAGTCCAGTATTTTGTTTGCATAGATAAAGAACACAGATGTGTAATTTCATACTTTTTGTTGTTATTGTTACCCATAAGTCCTCCGCCGTAGATTGTAGCTGAGGTTGTGGTGAGGTAGAAATGTTATTACGCACTGCTATAGCCACTCCACCCCCGAGAGACTGTTTTGTGGCGCCGTAATCCCTGTCTCTTCGCCAAACGGAGTAACGACTGTCGAAAAGTTCACTATTGGATATGCTTTCAATAAGCCATGTTTCTGTCAACACAATGACATCATAAGAATTGAGAGAGAGATTACGAGAGAATTCAAAAGTTTTCGATCGCAAACCCCTCACATTTTGGTAATAGATTACTAAGTTTGAATTTTTACTGTCCATTGCAGATTAGCACAATAATTGAATAAGCATTCATACAAAATTCATAAGCATTTAAAATCAATAAAGGATATGTATCCAATATAAAATTAACAAATGTGGGTGAATACAAATATCTTTCTAACAAATGATTAGTGAGTGTATGAGCGAGCGGGCAACAGGTTTTAGTTAGTGCGAGTGTAAGCGAGATAGAAATATATATGCATGATACGTCTCCAATGCGAACGTAGCGATAAGCGATACAAAATAATCCGGTTTTAGAGCAATAGCGCTGCATGCGAACTCTAACATAAGCAGTGGCTACAAACATTTTGCGTAATAACAGAAATGAAGTTGAAAAGTGTACTAAAAATAAGGGTAGACGAGTGGCTGAGTATATGAGAACACGTTTTAGGTCTAGTAGAATATAAATTCGAAAATATTTGTACTCACTGTGACAGGTTAAACAATTTTGTTTAAATCTCTTTCGCAGTTGATAATCATAGTACCGGACTCAGCGTTCTTACGTACATGTATTTTCGCATATTTTACCCATACATAGTTATAGTTTTTTTCTTTCGCTAGGGTCTTGGACGCGTTTAGTAGTTTTTTCGAATGAGCACTCAAGTGATCGTTTACGTAGACTCGCTGCTCAGCATTATAACCCAATTCGCACATTGTAAGACTTTTATTTGCTCGCGCCGCTGCAATGAATTCTTCCTTCACGTATCTGTTGATGAAGCTAACGATGATGTTTTTGTTTTTGGCGTTGTATGTGGGAACTCTTGAAATATAGTTGATTTGATTCTTCGGTACGGTATATTTAACGGCGGTACCAATAGATTCTACAATCTTAAAGAGGTTTTCTTCTTTTTTTTCAGGTATACCTCTGATCTCAACGTTGTTAAGTCTAGATTTCTGGTCATTATTAATAAGCTCTTTCTTGATATTCATTACTTCAGACTGTAGAGAGTTGACAATTTCTTTCGTCTTCTCAAATTCAGTATATCAAACTATTTTGATAATAGCGAAAATCTTGGCGATACACATTCAATCCTGTATTGTGCGGCTGTGGCTGTATGTCGGGTAGCGGGAGTTAAACTATCTGAAAATAATACCGCTCCTCGTCGAACCGCTACTGTGCCAGCTTGGCAGTGCAGGATTGAGCGTCGTATCGCTGAGACTAGGGCACTCATTGGAAAGCTATCCTGTTTCAGGATGGGCAATACGCGACCGAGAGTGATGCGCTTTGTGACACGAGCCTTCGCGGGAACTGGTATCAGTTCCCAGGATTATCAGGCACGAGTTACATAGCGCATCGACTCTCTGAAGCAAAAAAATTATGCATGGGCAAACCGTATCAGGCGATATAAAAAAAGAGTGGATCGATATTGCCTGAATCGCACATTCCAGAGAGACGAGAGGTGCGTGTACAGAGGATGGGAGCAACCTGATTCCATGGCCGGTGAAAGGGATGGGTGTCGACCGGATGTTGATGCCACTAAGTCATTTTGGCGCAGCATTTGGTCGACGCCTGTCAGCCACGCGGAGGGTGATTGGATCCGGGATGTTGAGCGAGCATATGAACGAATCCCAACTATGGAACCAATATATATAACACAAGACGATATAGCCAGTGCAGTCCGTCCGTTACAAAACTGGAAAGCAGCATGACCGGACGGACTGCACAATTTTTGGCTTAAATGGTTCCGTAGTTCACATGCTTGCTTAGCGTCTCAGTTCCAATCATCATTGGAATCGGGTTTGCTACCAGCCTTTTTAACATCCAGCCACACTCACCTGCTCTATAAATCTGGTAGTACCACGGACCCCAAGAATTATAGGCCGATTACTTGTTTGCCAACAATTTATAAACTTCTTACATCCATTTTGAGAATAAAATTATCAATACATATATTTGATAATACAATTTTATCAGTTTCTCAAAATGGATGTAGGAGTGGGGCGCGTGGTACTAAAGAACTCCTTCTGATTGACATGGCCATTAGCCAACAGGTACGCCGTAATCAAAAAAATCTATCGACATGCTGGATAGATTACAAAAAGGCTTACGACTCCGTGGCACATACCTGGCTTTTGAGGGTGCTGGAGTTGTATAAAGTAGATACAACTCGATGCACCTTCTTAAGGTCATGTATGGGGCAATGGAGGACCGTATTGCGCTATCCAGGATGTCGATCGAGTTTGGATTGCGGTGTTCCTATAAAGATTGAGCGAGGTATATTCCAGGGCGATAGTCTGAGCCCTTTGTGGTTTTGCCTAGCACTGAACCCTCTAAGTACTTTATTTGGAGGCTTCAGGGCTAGGCCATCGGTTAAGGAGAGGTTGTCATGTTATATCTCACCTCCTTTTCATGGATGACCTGAAATTGTTTGCCCTCAACAATCTCCAACTAACTGCATTAAATCAACAAAAATTCAATCAACTAACTGAATTTGGTGTGGACAAATGTGCGGTCATGCATGTGAAGAAAGGCGAGATTATGGAATCTGCAGGGATACAACTCTCAGATTCCATACAATTTCGGTCCCTCTCTCTAACGAAAACTTACAAATACCTGGGTATGTCGCAGTCTTTGAATATCTCTGAGGCTGACATGAAGCAGTCGCTGCAGTCTCGTTTCTTTGACCGCCTGAAAAAAAGCTTTGAATAGTCTTTTATCAGGTGGTAACAAGGTACGGGCCTGCAACGGATGGGCCATGCCAGTCCTTATACATTCCTTCGGCATACTCAGGTGGACTCTCAGACTGAACTTGACGTCCTGGACAGAAAAGTCCGTTCAATGCTGACTGCATCTCGGATGCATCATCCACGCTCGTCAGTAATGAGGCTATACATCCCGCGGAAATGTGGTGGTCGAGGATTTTTATGTCTTAAGACCCTCCATAACCGCGAGCTGTATAACCTCAGAGAATATTTTTTCTGCAAATGAGTGTGGATATGCATCGAGATGTGGTTGCAGTGGATACTGGACTTACCCCGCTCGCTCTGGCTAAAGAGAACTGGCACAAACCTGCAGTGCTTAGTATTGAGGACCGGAGAGAATTATGGAAGGGCAAGGAGCTACATGGACCCTTTTATAAGGCCTTACACGGGTCTGATATAGATCTTAAGGCATCCGTTTCCTGGCTGCGCTTCGGTGATCTTTTCCGAGAAACCGAAGGTTTTGTCTGTGCAATTATGGATGAAGTTGTCATGACAAATAACTACCGCAAGTATATCCTGAGGGACGGTACGGTTGACATATGTCGGGCGTGTCACCAGCCCTGGGAATCTCTCAGGCATATTGTGTCCGGTTGTTCGAGTCTTGCCAATAGTCAATATTTGCACAGACATAACCAAGTGGCTAGGATTGTCCATCAGCAACTAGCCCTTAAATATAAACTCATTGGTTCTGGGATACCGTACTACAGATATGTGCCCGACCCAGTTCTCGAAAATGGTCGTGCATTGTTGTACTGGGATCGGTCTATCATTACAAACAGGACTACTGTAGCCAATAAGCCTGATATTGTAGTGATAGACCGAGCAGAGCATCTCGCAATGATTGTTGATATCACCATACCACATGACGGTAATCTCATGAAGGCGGAAAATGATAAAAAGATTAAAAAATTAGATCTAGCTCACGAGATTGTCGACATGTGGGATGTAGATTTAGCAATCATTGTTCCGATTGTCGTTTCAGTGAATGGATTGATCGCCAAGAGCCTCGACCAACATCTAAAGAGGCTCGCACTGGGCAGCTGGATCAAGGCGTTGATTCAGAAGGCAGTTCTTCTCGATACGGCACGCATTGTGAGGAAGTTCCTTTCCCTGAGGCCCTAACCACCGGTGGCTTGGTCCCTGTACCCGACACCGGTGGGTTTCCGTGGTCCCATTTTATATAGTTAAATGTATTGATTTATACTAAGGTTTAATTATGTAAAATTCGATTATGAGAATACTGATTAATAAAGAGATAATAATAAAATCTTTATTCATATTAAGTACAACAACATGGGTTCCTTAACAATAAAATACATTTGGTAACAATTCATATTGTGGTTGTACATTTTGCATATTCATAGAAATGAAATTGCTCCTATATTAAGCAAGCTTGTTTGATAGGAGTCAGTTTTTCTCCGCTTCTACTGTCTTAATACAAAAGAAACATCGACAACCGGTTAATCAAAAATGTTAACTAACATTAGTTCTATGTTCTTACTCAATATGAATATAATTTATAATATATGTATGTATGCTAGAACAATATGATACCCACAAAATACGTTATTTTTTACAATATTTTTATGAAATCATCTCGCTATACACTAGGAAATACATTTTTACATCTAAAATAACAGCTTGATAGCATTTTTCAGTCTGATCGTAATTAGGACTAAGTAACCAATTTGATAATTTATGTTTGATTTGGTATTTATTTTAAGTGATGTATTGATAACTGATCATTTACCCTATTGTACAATCTTGCACCCATCACGACATATTGCCGACTCGCAAAAGCAGGTCTATATCTCACGCTACATACTACGGCTTTCGAGCGCTTCTGGTTAATATTATTATCAAAAATCCCTGAGTGTCTGCGCAATATTGTGCGAAGTATGTATAACTGTCGCACAGTAAGCACTTTACTCTCCTTATAAAGTTGACAAGTAGAATGGTAACGGGGTTTACTATGGATTACTTTCAGCACTGCCCTTTGCGCTCTCTCCAACCCGAGGAAAAGCATCTTATACGTACCTCCCCACACTGGTATGCAGTACGTTACGACAGACTTACAGAGTGCAGTATAGATGTTAAACATAGTCAATAAATCAGCGGACTGACGTAAGTTTTGAAAATTGCCATTAGTTTCCTGACTCTATTTGAAAGAGCCAGTATATGTGGCCGCCAGTCTAAATGTTCGTCCACCAGAACTCCTAGATATTTAATATTATTAACCTGTGTTAACTGTAGACAGTCACAGGAACCAGAACCCGTACAACTGTGCTCTCGCAGAGTGTTAGTAATCGCCGGTGGTTTGGGAGAGTTGGGCATATAAAAACGAATAAATTTAGTTTTTTCGATGTTTAGCGTTAACCAATTACTAGAAAGCCAATTCAATACTTTTTCTAGTCCGTTTTCCACATGTCGTTTAGCCGATTCCCAATCCAAACCATATGACAAGAGAGCAGTGTCGTCTGCATACATGAAGATCTCACAATTCTCTAAACGTAAACTACACAAATTATTGATGTAGATTAGGAAAAGGGTAGGGCCGAGTATACTCTCTTGGGGGACACCATAACCAATTACTTCTTCATCACTCACACCTGTACCTATCCTGGTGGCCTGTGAGTGGTCTGTTAAATAATCTGTAAATATTTCCAGCGCCTGACCACGAATGCCAATATTCTCAAGCGGAAATGAGAGTAGTGATAGAGACCGTGTCAAATGCCTTCGCAAGGTCGAGGAAGACACCTGTAAACATAAATGCTAATTTATGTTTACTGTCTAATTTATGTGTAACACTTTCACTAAAGCTAATAATCGCATCCTCCGTTGATAAGCCCGATCTAAATCCATACTGATTGTGCAAAATAAAATTATTTTTTTCCAGGTAATTAATTAAGCAGGTGTTTAAAATACGTTGTAATATTTTACACAGAACTGTTAAAACTGATATAGGCCTATAATTCGAGACACGATCTCTATCACCGCTCTTAAACACTGGGGTAACCAAGGCTTTCTTCAGAGCTTTGGGAAAGATACCTGTGGCTATTGATAAATTACATACATGCGTAATGGGAGGAGCTAGAACATTATTTGAGAGCTTAATTACTTTAGATGGAATCCCGTCCCAACCTGTAGCAGTATCGGATCGTAAGGACATTATAATCATCTTAATTTGCTCTTCACTAACGGGAATTATTCCAAGGGAGTTAAGTGGCGAGTGCTGAAGTTTAGTATTTTGCGCTACGTTTCGATTTGTGTTCTGTATTTTAGATGCTAAAGTGTTACCAATATTAACGAAGTACTGGTTGATAAGGTTTACCGACGTTTTTTGATCATTAGACAACCCAAATAGTTCCACGGGAGTTTGCGACGAACACTTTCTACCCGTTATAGTATAAATCAGTTGCCATGTTGCTTTTGGGCTATTTCTAGCTTTAGTGAATTCGTGGGACTCGAAGGTACACTTCAGTTTACGTAGGAGGGCATTACAAAAGTTCCGATATATTTTATAAGTTACTAGAAGAATAAGATTATCGGGATGTTTCTTAGACTTGCGGTGCATATTGTCGCGGTTTTTGATACAACAGAGTAACAAAAGTTTTATTTTATTTGTAAACTTAATTATTTTAGTATGCCTATTCACTACTGCTTGAATGAGGGTAACGAGCCTATACGTTGCCATGTTAGCATCACTTTCGTCCATTATCGGTCTAAAATCGCAGTTCTCTAATTCATTTCTTATTTTGTCATAGTCCAAGCAAATTTTATGTGAGGCCCTGGCAGGTTTAATGCTGCTTCTGTTATCCATAATACAATAGGCAAATGATCAGTTATGAATGAATCCAGAACTAAGGTTGTAGCCACATCTCTAGTCCTTAGTAAGATATGGTCCAAACAGTTATTTTCTCTCGTAGGATAGAGGTGACCCGGTAAGAGACCTAAGGACGCAGTCATTGTCAAGTAATCCATGGCATTTCGATCTGTACTATCTTTTTTAATGTCCACGTTTAGATCACTCATAACCACTAAACTTTTATACTGTTTAAGGCTAACTATTAAATTATCCAAGCTGCAATAGAAGCGGTTTAAGTCGTTATAAGAGGGTGAACGATAAATACCAACTACAGCTGTTTTATCAACGCAGCAAACTAGACAGTTAGCGTCTAAGATGGGTGGTTCGTAGACATGCCATGATAAACCAGTTTTAGTATATATGACAATGCCATCATTTTGGATCGGATTATTTTTTGAGGCATGTGATATATAACCAGCGAGGATAGGGACACTATCTGTGTGTTTTAGCCAACATTCCGATAAAATAATTATATCAAAAATAGTTATAGACTTGTTTATATAATCCAAGGCTTTTTCAGTTTCTATATTCGTTTTTTGAATATCGGAGCATTGCGATTTCAAATCCTTAACATCTGAAACGATACTTTTCAGAGTTTGACTCTGTTCCTCCTGAAAAGCGTTCAGTTTAGCCTCTAACAATTGCAACATTTCATCTTTAAATTCCGCAAACTGTTTGCTAGAATCTAACTGCGATACACTAGGAGAAATATTGCGTGTTCGTTTAGCTTTGGTCAATGCGATTAAGCCTGAATTTGCAGCTTTATCAGGTTTCTGTGCCGACTCCTCGTTACTAAGATCGGTATTTGGAGTAGCTGGCGGTGTGCGTTTAGTTTTAGGCATAATGTATTTTATATCTTAATAATATAACAAAAAGATCTCACCGACGAAATTCAGCCCGTTGATTGAGAAATACTTGCGTAAAAGTATTCGCCGTGTCGCGTGTAGATAATACTTCCCGTAGCCCGAGGGCGTAGCCGTTCTGCAAGATTAGTGAGTCACCGTACGCGTAGCTCTCGCTCGTAGCAGTCGTAGCGTGTACGCAGCAATAGATGTCGTATTTCGTCGCGCCGCCAACTCGTAGCCTCAGCGTAGCGGCTAAAGCCAGGATCAAACCAACGCGTTCAGCTCGCGTCCGCGGTGGCGAAAGTTGTGCACACTGTCGCGTTCGTTCAGGCGTTCGCCAGGCTGTAGTCGCGTCACTAAAATGCTGTCTGATACAGATAGTGAAATTGAAGAAGTTTTACTTCTGTCTGCTATTATTGAAGACGAAGAGGAACAAGAAGTGAACTTGAGGTGGGTATGATAATTATACAGTGCCAGTGAAGTAAATACCTACCATCATTCGATAACGCCTTATCAGAATGAAACGTACCATACAACAATGGGTATTTGTGGAATCTTAATATATAAAATCCTTGCGTTACTGACTGACTGACAGACACGCTACAGCCGAAACTATTGGGCGCAGGAAGCTGAAATTTGGCATGTATGTTCCTTGGGGACGTTAGGGGTGCACTAAGAAGGGATTTTCCGAAATTCCCGCGGGATCGGCCAAAACGGGTAAATTTAAAAAAAATGCTGGCGTAGCTGCTGGCATCCTCTAGTTAATTTATAATTTCTTCCTTTTCCACCATACTTAAAATCTACAAAAACACAGTTTCCTCAACAAATAATAGCTGCGTGCAGCGTACTAACGCAACAAGCGCGATCTGATCGCCACCGCCGCGTGCAGACGCTGCACCGGACGCCGCGTGCAATCCGAGGACGCGTAGATATGAACACCGCGCTATAAGTTCGTACACAACATCTGATCGCCACCGCGCACGCCACCGCGGACGCAAGCTGAACGCGTTGGTTTGATCCTGGCTTTAAGCGTCTGCGTTGCACGCACACACCTCGGGTTCGCGTCCGGGTTTTTGTCGACAGATAAGAATTTGACTTTTCGAAGTTGTAATTTGTGTTATTTAGCTATCTCACTCACGTCCCGCCCAAGAGGAGGAGTCCGTCCATAAGATTGCCACAGGAGCGACAAGGAATCGAATTTCCAGTACAGAGCCAATCAGAATTTAGTGGTGTATAAAATTCACAAAATTATGAATAAAATTCCACAAACAAAAACACGTCTACACCACACCACCGACGATCGGAGATAGATCATATCTCCGATCGTCGGCCGTGTATCAGTTACTTAAGTAACAATATTTTATAAATTGAGATGCAGTATTTACTTTCAAATATTACTAAACAACTTATATATATATATATTGACTCTGGTACACGATATTTTCCTTTTATAGTGATAGGAATATATTCCAACCAAATGATAGATGGTCAATAATTATTTGCCATATGTGACTTTTTTTCATGAATTCTGTTATTTACGTCTCAAAAACGTAAATAAGTCAAAGGTCTTACACGATATGCGTTCGACTCACCCTTTTGAAGGAGGTAATCGTTTGATGGCAAACTGCCCGTGCTTTTTTTTCACCTTACCCTTGGTAGGATAAGGTGAAAGTAGAGGGCGTTTAGTAGCACTAGCACAGTTTACGCGAGAAACGACACGTAATCGTACAAAGTGATCCACACCTGCTGTAAAGATAATTTTATTGTATTGTATAGTTATACATACATAGAACGCTCATACACGCACAAATACATGCTCCACACGGGTAAATGGGTACCTAAATAAAATCAAGGACCACTGAAACAATTGGCAACTTCTTTGGTATTAAAAATTTTGCTTAGAATCAATATAAACACTAGTTTTGAAATCTCTATAAACATTGACAATATTATGTTATACCTAAACCGCTAAGGCTACAAACTATAAAATTTGGCAGCAGTTTTTTTATTTTAAAAGCACGTGCGGTTCTCTTTAATTAGCGTCTTTCAAGTGCAATCCTTAACTAGATGAATAGGTGTTGAAAGCTATTATTTATAACCGCACAACCCAAGTCGCGATGACCTGCTAGTCTTTTAAAAGCATAGAAGACCTGCTAGTCTTTTAAAAGCATATCAAGAAATACTTGTCTTCAGTTGTTGCCATGTGTTCGCTTGCTAGTCCAGCTACATTTGACTGCTTATTAGCTTCTTGTGAAAGCCAATAGCGATTGTCGTCTGCCCACCGCAAACCAAAGGGATAGCGATCTTCTAAAGAAGCAAAATTTAGAACAGTTAGTGGTGCGTGTTGTCAGTTTAACCCTAATAACCACTGCATAGCAGTCTGTCCAAAATCTATAACATTTTCTCGACAGTTCTACATCGACGATGAACTCAAAAAAATAACGATAACATAGCTCGTACTCAGCCCTAACTCTGTGATTTTCCGTATCACGCACATAAGTAACGTTGCAAGAGATTTGTAGTACGTACTGATAACTTTTGGACGGGGGAGATTCTCTCTTCAAATATACTACGGTCGATACTTTAGTTTAGGTTTGGACTATACTACAGAGATTGCTTTTTGGCAAGGCCAAGCAAAGTGAATTAATGTAGTGAGCAGATGTATTGTATACTATTGCTGTAAATCGCGGCGCAAGAGACCTGGATTTTTAGCAATAAACGAGGCATTTTTAGTCTAGCTTAGTTAAAAGGTATTCATGGTTTCACTTTTTAATTTGGCCCAAGGTAGTTAATATGCATTATGAAAAATAAAGAGATTGCAGTTACCCAGAGAGCAAGTGATTTGGTCCGCGGTGGGAAAACTATTAAATTGGACATTTTGTGCATTGAACGTTGTGTGACACTTGTGACATTTTGCGACTAAACGGTAATGGCATAGGTAGTTTATCTACTCAGTTCATACGTAGCTTTGGGTTTAGGATTAAGTGAGGCTCTTTGAGGTGTGGCTATAGCTTCATTCTAAGGCTACATTACTCATACTCTCACTTACAACTTTCAGCTAAGTTTTCTTATTTACTACTTCTGTATTAGTAATAAATCCTGTGTCGCAGAGGATTTTACAAAATCAACGGAGGCAATGACCGCTCAGACACGAAACAACAATATATAGATCACAAAAAGTGTTAGTTAGGGAAGGAATCGAAACCACAACCCGCGGCACAGTTTCAGGCAGCTAAGCGGCCGCTTATATCACTAGGCCAACTGTACAGTCGGTTACATGCTCAGTGATTAATTTCAGTTAACAAACAAGTATTAGCTATCTTTGCAGTTAATACACACACGCACGCTGGCGCGCACACACACACACACACACAGACATACACACACATATCTTCGTAGCTGACTCTTCGCAAAAAGCAAAGCTAATAGTGTGGCTCTAGCTTTAGCGAATATGTGAAATTGCGAATAGTTTGCCAGTTCAGTTTTCTAAATGATGACTTGTAGTTGATCATTTACACTAAACTAACTCTTTGTACGATATAACTTCTACATCGGGGAATAATGTCTGTACTGCGGAGAAATTCGCAGAAATGTGTAAATCGGACCTGAGTAGACTAGGTTATTAGCAAAGTGCCTTTATATTTAAGTTGCTGTCGGAGCTCACTTAGAGTTTTGAGTATTGGGATTAACCCAATACTCAAAACTCTAAGTGAGCTCTGAGAAGAGAAGTGTTTCGTTTATTGGATTTGTCAATGATACCCTAAATAAGATTAATTTTTGCTATAGGACTGTGAGGAAGAACTAGAAACTTAAAAGCCGCGTTTTAATGCATAAACCTCGATTTTTTCTCTTTATATCGTATCTTTCTAGTTTTTTTTATTATACAGAGCCTTATTTGTGTTCCACTGCTGGGCAAATACCTTCACTTCCAACTTCCACCTGTTGCGAACCCATGCGAGCTCCCGCCAATTCTTCTGAAATGTGTCCAATATCTTTGTATAGTATCAAAACCTTTTATAGTAAGAGCTACAAATTTGCCGTGCCTACTTCATAGTAAACTTCCACCCCATAGATGAAAGTGAAGTCATTATATCTTATGCGTTAACAATCGTAGAGAAATAAAAGAGACCGCGATACTCTCACTCTCTATATTTCCTCCTTAACAACGTTTCCCTTTCAATTCCATCCCATTTTTCGTCTACATGAATAAATAAAAGGCAGGCAATACTGACCTAAAAATAGTATATCACACATTTACGTCACTTATACTACCTTACGAAGTAGTAGTACCTAATATCGAAGGTGACACAACCAAAATAGTATTGAAATCTAACCTCAATCCATTGACTTCAACAAAAATTCATCTGCAACCAAATATCAAGATTGAAACCGATAAATAAGAAGAACCGATCGTGTTACTAAATTATTTATCGCCAAATCTATCTTCCATTACACTTAATAATATCATCAAATATTCGTTATGATAAGCCTCAATACTAGAGCAAGTATGTACGAACTAATAATAATTTATTTAAAGAGCACCTCTTAAAATCAGGTTGGCTGTATGGAGAAGCTTTCCAATTAAACGAGGTATCTCAAGCCTGCCAGTCAATTGATGAAGAATGTCATTTGTGTTTTCATGAAATATTGATGATTTTACAGCCTAAATTGAACAGATGAAATTGTGACTTTTCAAATATTATTTTGTTTGTTGACCTTAAAATTCATAACTTGGCATATCACAAGTATTTTCAAAACACCATTTTAATGTTCACGTGTATTTTAAATTTAGTGTAAGAGTCATTTTATTCGCTGTATCTCTAGTTCAGTATACTCTTTTTCAATAATCTGTCTTGGTTTCTTTTTCTTCAGGGTTGTTGCATATCAACTTTTCTCGAGTTTGATTATTATCCCATAAAAAGCAAAATAAGTGTTGAACAGACTTGTTTTGCCTCAGCATTGAAAATTGCGTTTGTCTTTTGCCCCACGTCAAATCCGAATCCAGACAGTTAAGAAGCGAAATATTTTCTCTATCTTACTCACTGATTTATGCATTAAAAACTTGAGCTTGTATAGCTGAATAAAATAATTACATAATAAAAAGAGCTCTTTTCAATTTAGAAAAATACTACACATTATCACTTAATTTTTTTTTATAATACTCTGGCAATGGCAATAGGCTCGCCCTCTATCACATTGGGACCGAATCATAACTGGCGAATTGTGGGTGTGTAATGCACCTCTGCCTACCCCTTCGGGGATAAAAGGCGTGAAGTTATGTTATGTTTTTTTATAATCTTACTCCTATATCCTCGAAGATAAGAAGGCAGAGGTCTAATACATACACTCACATTTCGCCATGAATTTTGAGGTCCCGCGTAATAAGGGGCGAGCCTATTGCCGCTACCGGGCACATTGACAGACTCCGTGCTGCTACTGGGAATTTGGAAAAACCCAGTAATACTTTTGTCCGACCAGGGAAGCGAACCCGGGGCCTCCGATCAGCAGCCGCATACGCTATCCACTGGACCACGGAGGCAGTCCATTATAGTTCAGTTATAATTTATAATTCCCTTTAATGACAGGATAATTATATTACCTACCTTATACTCCGGAAAACATCACATGTAGTGCAAATAAACTAGTGTTTCTCACTTCAAAAATAACGAGTTGTTTTGAAGTTGTTACCTTTCTGGGCACTTTAACAATGTTTATTATCTCCTCAGTGACCAGTATTTTATATTTTTATTCAATTCCACACCATAAACTGTTTGTGGCACAAAGAGGTATTAAACATTATAATCGCACGTAGCAGAAATCTTAATAGTAGGTATTTTATAAGCTTACCAGAAATCATTAAAATGCTGCTGTCTAATGGAAAATTATTTGCCATACAACATTGAAATATCTTCCTTATTTTCCAATAGCAATCTACATATTTTATGATCTATCTTTAAACACCATTCGTCGCATGAACCATTACACGGAGTATCGCGATACCATAATTCCATATCCATAAATATTGTGTCTCCACGAATTAGACACAGTAGTGCATTAGTGTCCGCCTCACAACACATCCATTCATATTATCTCCCAATACGAAAAGCACTTAGTCATAATACGTACAAACACATTCACACTATTCCTTGAACCCAATAAAACACCCGATACGCGTTATAAATACAAAATTTATAATCATCTACTATCTTATTTCGAGAAAAAAGGGAAATATTAGGGTTTCGTACCTAAAAGGTAAAAAAACGGAACCCTATTACTAAGCCTCCGCTGTCTGTCTGTCTGTCTGTCCGTCTGTCTGTCTGTCACCAAGCTGTATCTCATAAACCGTGATAGCTAGAAAGCTGAAATTTTCACAGATTATGTATTTCAGTTGCCGCTATAACAACAAATACTAAACATAAACAATATTAAGGTGGAGTCCCATACAAAAAACGTGTTTTTTTCTGTATTTTTTGCTCAAAATTACTAACTGTAACAGGTAGACGCTTTAAATTTTCACAGAATATGTAGTTGTACATTACCTTTCAAAATAAATAATTAAATTAAAAAAAGTAAATAATAAAGGAGAAAGACATAAAAAATTGGGCAAGTGCGAGTCGGACTCGCGCACGAAGGGTTCCGTACAATCATCTATAAAACAAAATCACGTTCGCTGTATGTATACTTAAATACTTTTTAAATTTCTACCTGTTTATTAAGATCGAGTAACAAATTGCTAAAAAAATTACGTTTGTTGTATGGGAGCCCCTCCCACCCCGTCCGACTCGCACTTGCCCAATTTTTTATGTACACTAGGCAGTATGGGGCACACAGAGACACAATAATATCGCTACGCACAATTCCAATATTTGTGATATATTCTCACATTTTTTATGACTTCGGATAAGGCTAGTAAATGGATTTCAGTTCGATCCACTCCGCCTAAACGTTGGTTTTGATTTATATGTGACCTCCAATACCTTGGCGTTTCATAGGCATATTTTAAATTAGTCGTTTTCATCTAGAGTTTACTTTTTTCTGAGAGCATTAACATTTTATACGGTTCTTTATTGCCGTAGGGGTCAACGTTTGCGACGGTTTACGTTTTTGTAGGCTTTTAGGAGAAAGGTCTGTAATGTCTAATAGTATTACGGTCTGCCTCACCTATTGTTAGAGCGAACTGAATACACACAAGATACTTCGTGTGAAATCGTTTTTACAGATTGTATGATTAAAGATATGGGCGATTTTTTATTTAGGGAGTCTGATATAAAATGTTTAAGAATTATGGTAGTGATTTTCAGAACATGTAATATTACATTGGTTGTATTTATGCATATAAGTAAAAGAAGTTAAAGAAGCCGCTTCGACAGATAAGTCTACGCCAAATCTTGCGAGTTCGATCCCCATACGGGCCATTAATGTACAATCATAATATTATGCAATTTAAAAAAAAAAATTGGATGACTTTTGCGACGGTAGATTGGATATTTTTAAAGTTCAGGGCGAATATTTCGAGAAAAGAATTGTTTTTTTATGTAATAAGCGGCAAACAAGCATACACATCGCCTAATGCTAAGCAATTGACGCCACCCATGGACTCAAGCAACACCAGAGGAATCTAAAGTGCGTTGTCGCACTTTGAGTAGGAAAAGGAAAAGAGGACGGTGTCTCTCACTCATCAAACGAAATGCAACAGAACACATACTGTTACTTGACGTCGGTATTGTGTGCGAGGGTAACACTTCCGCGGTCAAGCCAGCTCATGCATGCTCAAATCACCTAGACTTTCACTGCTCTTATTTAAGAAATCAAACATCACATAGTACCGCGATTTTATATGCATATTTCACGGGAAATTATGTGTACTTTTCGAGTCACGTACTGGCAGATTTAAAGTCTATTCGTGTAGTTTTAAAATAGAGCTAGTTAATTAAGAAGATTCCAACAACTTTAAGCCGCAGGATATAATTTAAATATAACGTATTTTATTCTGTGTTATTCTTTTATTAGCAAATTTCATAAAATTTTCTAGTTTGCCGTAAAAACATTAAACAGTACCGCATTTTTGTAGAACATGTTGGTTTGAAAACCTTTTAGATTTAAAAATCTTTAAGCTTTTACGATTTATACGTGTACAAATATATTTTTATGTCACGCCTGTATATCGTGTTATTGATTAAAAATAAAGGTAAAATAACAGTTATTAACTTATTTTAGATTGAAATAGACTCACCTGTTGTAACGGGGCGGTTGGTTACTTACCTCGTATTACCTCTTATTATTAATAAGAGTATTAATAATAAGAGTTGATGAATTAGCTCGTTTACTCGCTGTCGCTATTTACTCGCTGTCGAATCCTGGTTCGGGTAAATAATAAAGTTTCGGGACGCCGCATTTTCTAGGTATTTGAACTCAAACTAGGCGTAGTGGTTTACGTGGTCACTTTGCCGCTTAATACGCGTCGCGTTCTATGGACTCGATGCCCACATAAGACATCACTTTGATTGTTTTCCATTCTTGAGTCCATTGTTTGAAGATAACGAAGTGAAATGAAAAAAATAATTATAACAAATTAAGTATTATACAAAATTTTCTTCTAGTAAAAAAACAAATGGCTGTGCTCATCACACACCAATTTATTTAAGATGGGAATTGAACTTAAGACTTAGTAGTCATGGGCACTAAGTAAGAGCCCTAGACCAACATCTAAGTAAATTTACTAACAATTAAACACAATATATATCCCACAGCAAGGCTACAGTAGGTATTTTCTTTTCCACGTGCATACACGTTCACGCCTCAGGAATCACCTGGCAGTTCAGAATAAATATACTCAAATCTAAGAAAACTAGTTTAGTTCAACAACTTCAGCACGCGACTTGAAGTTTCACGCAAATACCTATTTTCCTGCAAAACTTTATCTAATACAAAATTCATAAAATTAGGGGAATATCTTCTATTTCCACAAACAATATATGCTTGACGCCACTGGAGTGATAATAAATAAAAAAAAAGCCTTTTATTTCTTGCATTTTAACAGATAACAACATTATGAATGTACTAATGCCTTATATACAAAATATATGTAGCAATCAACATTTTCTCAAATGGAGATGTCTTACATAAAAACAATTTATTTAAAACTTAACCATTAATAACATTACATTGACGTAAATGATTACACTTTGATAAAAAAGTAGTTTGATTGCAAATATATCTTATGTATAATAAGGCCTTTCTCATAAGTTTCTCAAACACGACTATGATACGATATTCCATCATGGAATGCCAGTGCCTATCTTCCGGCTTCATCATCAGACCTTGAAACCTAATTGTAGTCAAAGTTCATTACGTGACCTTTCTCACAAGTGCAAACACGACTATGATACGATATTCCATCATGGAATGCCAGAGCCTATCTTCCGGCTTCATCATCAGACCTTGAAACCTAATTGCAGTCAAAGTTCATTACGTGGCCTTTCTCACAAGTGCAAACAACGACTATGATACGATATTCCTTCATGGAATGCCAGAGCCTACCTTCCGGCTTCATCATCAGACCTTAAAACCTAATTGTAGTCAAAGTTCATTACAAGACTTTTTTAAGAAATCCAAAACAGCTATGATACGTTTTTCCATCATGAAGTTCCAGGTCATATCTTCCGGCTCCATCATCAGATCAGTTCGGCAGTACCATATTATTAAATTATCATCAGAACTACATACAGCTGCCAATTTTCATTACGCTACGACCCTTGGAAGAGGGTTAAATTAGTTACCATAGATTCCATTACATAGTTACATACACGACGACCTAATAAAAGCGTGGTAAAAATAAGAAAAAATGCACGTTAATTGTATGGGAACACCCCTCCCTTCTCCCTTCATTTTTATTTTTTATTTCTAGTATTCGTTGATATAGCAGCAACGGAAATACATAATTTGTGAAAATTTCAACTTTCTTTATCGCGGTTTATGAGACACAGCCTGGTGACAGACATACAGCGGAGGCTTAGTAATAGGTACGGAACCCTAAAAACTACTCACGTAACAACAATTCTAAAATGGGAAATAAAATGCAGTCACTTTTTCTGCTCATTTGTATGTATGAGCGCTATAAACTCAAAAACTACCAAACGAATTTTGTATGGTTTTCAGAAGTCGATGTCTAGTAAATTCTAAATGTATGAACAGATTAGTTTAATTAAGGGATTCTTATGGTACTACTCTTATTCAAATCTGTTTTGACTATAAAAATTGATTTGTGAAAATGTAACCAACAGCAAATAACCTGAAAATATCTAAATGCGTCTAAAAAAATTAAAATAAAATTCCAGGTAATATTATCTAGCATATTTTTAACATGTTCCCTCATAAAAATATTCTTTGAGGTTTAAATATAAAACATCTCAGGGGAAATATAGGGAAAAATAATGCAAAATGTTTAAAGTTTCAGAACTATCTAACGGGGTGAGAAGTTGTTCCCACATTAGCATAGTATCAACGAATTTATTTAAAACTTTCACTACTTACATGTAAATAACAGACTTTAATAAACTGTAAAGTGTTCCAACTTGGAGATTTTTAACGGAATATATTGTCTGTTGGTGGTATTCTTCTTAGCAAATTTTACTTCAGAAAAACTCCGCCTAAACGTTGGCTTTGATTTATATCTGACCTCCAATACTTTGGCGTTTATAGGCATTCTTTGAATTACTTGTTTTCATCTAGCATTTACTTTTTTCTGAGAGACTAAACATTTTATACGGTTCTTTATTGCCGTAGAGGTCAACGTTTGAGACTGTTTCCGTTTTTGTAGTCTTTTAGTGGAAAGGTCTGTAATGTCTGATAGTATTACGGTCTATCTCACCTATTCTTAGAACGGACTGAATACACACAAGGTACTTCGTCTGAAATCGTTTTAACAGATTGTATGATTACAGATATGGGCGTATTTTATTCAGAGAGACTGATATAAAATGTTTAAGAATGACGGTAGTGATTTTCATAACTTTTTATATTATGTCTGTCTTGTATTCATGCACCACTGTAAAATAAGTTCAAGAAGCCGCTTCAACAGGTACACCAAATCTTGCGAGTTCGATCCCCATACGGAACAATAATGTACAATCATAATAATAGGAAATGCAAAAAAATTGTTTGGATGACTTTTACGTCGGTGATTGGATATTTTGAAAGTTCAGGGCGACATTTCGCAAAAAACAATGTTTTTTATGTAATAGCATTGAACAGGCGGCAAACAAGCAGATCGCCTGATGGTAAACAATTTGTAGTACCTACGTACTGATAACTTTTGGACGGGGGAGATTCTCCCTTCAAATATACTACCTAAAAATGGTCGATACTTCACTTTAGGCTTGGCCTACACTACCTACAGCTATTTGATGGTAATCAAGCTATTCGTTTAGTGACGTGAACAGAGAGAATAACCATCTATACACATATTTTTTGCGTTACCGACAAACAGTACTCCGCTAAAACGCAAAAGACTGACATAACTTTACGCCTTTTATCCCCGATTAGGTAGAGGTGTATTACACACCCACACTTCACTAGTTATATTTTTGTCCCAATGTAATAGGCGGCGAGCCTATTGCTATCTACGGGCAAAATAGATAAAGATAAAGAAATATTTTAAAGATAAAAAATACTGAAATTTGGCTTATATGTTTCTTGAGGATTAGTCGAAATTCCCATGGGAACAGGATGAAAACCTTAAATTAAAATAAAATGTGCGTCCTTAGCTGCTAGATCATCCTCTAAATTATATCTTCTTACATGTTATCTCTTTCTTTTTAACTAACTGCAATAAGCAAGACTTCATAGGTACAACAAGTGAGGCTCGTCATTTTGTGACCTTAAGACTAAATCTACAATACGATTACAATTGTCCTGTGAAGAGGTGGCTCAGGTAGTGTCTTTTTTACTTTGGAATGAGCTATGCTTAGCATCTTACCTTAGTGTCTGTGATGCATAGCGAAGCTGAACTACACAGGATTAGCTCCTAAATTATTAAGGCAAGCAAATTTCTTGGTGTATAATACATATTATAATACAAGTATTATGTACCATAGAAGACAGACATAGCGCAATTGATAAGCTCGGATGGATGCCTAAGTCGCAATAAGTACAGCTTATAGTGTGGCTCTAGCCTTAGCGAATATGTGAAATTGCGAATAGTTTAACAGTTCAGCTTTCTAAATTATCACTTGTAGTTGATCATTTACACTAGACTAGCTCTATGAACAATATAACTTCTATATCGGGGAATAATATCAGTACTGCGGAGAAATTCGCAGAAATGTGTAAATCGGACCTTAGTCGACTAGGTTATTAGCAATTAGTATTTTGGTTGCTGTCGAGGCTTACCCAGAATTTTGAAGTTCTAGTTATTGAACTAGAACTTCAAAATTCTCTCACAATATCTGTCAGATAAGAAAAGTGTTTTTTATTTTGTGAATATTTATTTATTTATAGACTCACGCCTGTATCCCCGAAGGGGTAGGCAGAGGTGTAATGTCACACCCACATTTGGCCATGAATTTTTAGGTCCCAGGAATTTTGTGAATAATACCTAAATAAAACTCTATATCTAAATTCTATGTCACATTCAGTGATAAAGAGCACAATGAATTACAACCAATTCTATTTTTGTTATAGAACTGTGAGGAAGATCTAAAAATTTAAAGCTGCCTTTTAATGTAGCCAAAATCTTTTTTTTCTCCTTATATATTATTACTAGGATGCCCGCAGCTACGCCTGCGCATTTTTTTATTTGACCGTTTCTGCGCAATCCCCTGAGAATTTCTGAAAATCCCTTCTAAGTGCACCTCTACGGTCCCCAAGGAACATACATGTCAAATTTCAATTTCTTGCACCCACTAGTTTCGGCTGGACCTTGTCTGTCAGTCAGTCAGTAACGCAAAAAATTTATACATTCAGATTATTATGACGAGCCTAATTTGTGTTCCACTGCTATGCAAACACCTTCACTTCCAACTTCCATCTGTTGCGATCCCGTGCGAGCTCCTGCCAATAGCTTTAGAGCTATTGGCATATATGCATCCAATTTCTTTTTTATATAGTATCAAAATCTAGACATAGTAAAAGCTACAAAATTGGCCTGCTTCATAGTAAACTTCCACCCCTTGGCTGAAAGTGAAGTCAACCAGGCATTACTTACGCGTTTACAATCGTAGATAAAAAAAGACGGCGAAAGTGTCATCACTGTCTCTTTCTGCTCGTTAGTATCGTTTCTCTTTTAATACCTTCCCTTTCTTCTTCTATAGGAATGAATAAGAGGCTGGCAATACTAACTTCAAAAATAGTACATAGCAACTTTACGTCGCTTATACTATCTTACAATCTAGTAGTAATATCGAAGGTGCTACGCCCAAAATAGTATTGAAATGTGTGACGTCGCTGTGACGTCGAGTTGACACCACCTCTCGGCCGCTTGCAACATTCAACTCATGTTCTCATTTAAACACACCCTAGTAGGGATAACGTAACAGTGGACACCTGAAAGGTTTTTTTACGTTACAAATGCAATCTTAATCCATCAACTTCAGTTAAAATTCTCCTGCAACCAAATATGTATCAAGATTGAAACTGATAAATAAGAAGAACTGATCGTGGTACTAAATAATTTAACGCCCAATCTATATCCCATTACACTTAATATTATCATCTAATATTCGCTATGATAAGCCTCAATACTCAAGCAAGTATTTACGAACTTTTTATAATTTATTTGAAGAGAACATCATAAAATCAGGTTGGCTTTTTGGAGAGGCTTTCCAATTAAGCTAGGTATCTCAAGCCTGCCAGTCAATTGATGAAGAATGTCATTTGTGTTTTCATGAAATATTGATGATTTTACAGTATAAATTGAACAGATGAAATTGTGTCTCTTTAAATACTATTTTATTGTTTGCCTCAAAATACATAAAATGGCATAATAGATAGATAGATATATTCTTTATTGCACACCAAAGTTAATTACATTTATTCAGTGACTTAAAGCTAAGTTTCATGTACAAACGGCGGCCTTATCGCCAGGGGCGATCTCTGCCAGGCAACCTTGGGACGGACAGGAATGGTCAAAGCATTTTTGTGGGTATGGTGTGGCTTTAAAATGAAATTATCAATAAGATTATCCTAAATAAAATACTATAAGTACTAAAATATAAATAAATATACATTTTACTTAGATACATAAAATACGTACATAATTTATACAAATACAATTTAATATATATCAATATACTAAATAATATAATAGATACAGTTTATACAAGTGATGAACTCAGACGATAATTAAGTTGGTATATTTGTCAATCCTTGAAATAGTGCTTCTTTACCAAGTCTTTGAAATTATTTATTGTTTTTGCTCTTCGAATATCCAGTGGTAAGGCATTCCACAGTCGCACAGCCTGAACATTAAAAGATTTGTCGAAGTAATTTGTGGAATGCTTCGGCATCTCCAGCGTTAGATCCTCAGACGACCTCAAGGACTTTACATGTGTGTCATGGAGGAACTTAAACCGTTCTTTGAGATAAGAGGGAGAATTGGGATTGAAAAGTACATTATATAACAATGTAAGAATGTGAGTATTCCTGCGAAGACGAATTGGCAGCCACTTGAGTTTGTTGCGAAAATCTGAAACGTGATCATATTTGCGCAATCCAAATATAAATCGTATGCAAAAGTTTTGGAGACGCTCAAGTTTATCTAGCTGCTCTTCAGTGGGGTCAAGATAGCTGACGTCCGCGTAGTCAATTATAGGCAGAAGCAGAGCTTGAACAAGCGCAATCTTAGTGGCAGTTGGAAGGAAGTTGCGTAATCTACGCAACGAACCTGCTGATGCAAATAGTTTTCGACTCGTTTCTAGGATTTGAGATCTCCATGACATAGTATCATCAAAGTAAATACCTAGATTCCTAACAGTTTTACTGAACGGAAGATTCTTTCCGTTAAAACTAATGCGTGGCAGTTCAGACCAACAAATTTTCGAGATGAGTTTGGGGCTGCCGACAACAATCAGTTGTGTTTTGTCAGGATTTACCTTAAGTCCATATTTCGTGGTCCAATCACAGATACGCGCCAGGTCCGAGCTAATGGTAGTACAGGCTTCCGCTAACTTATTTAACGGAGCCTGCGTGTAAATTTGCAAATCATCTGCGTAAAGGTGGTAGGATGAAAGTAATTGGTTTGAGATAGAATTAATAAATATTGCGAAGAGTAAAGGAGATAGCACGCCACCCTGTGGCACACCGGCATTTGTGTTAGACCAAGTGGAATAAGTGTCTTCGATGCGTATACGTTGCCGGCGACCAAACAGGTAACTGTGAAACCAGTCAATTGCCGTTGGAGATACGTTAAGAGAGCGTAATATGCCAAGTATAATGTGAAAATCTACGGTGTTAAAAGCATTACTAAAATCAAGTAGGGTCAAAACCGTCAGATTGCCACTATCCATACCTAGCCTAATGTCATCTGTTACACGAACCAATGCAGTGACAGTACTGTGCCCGGGGCGGAAACCAGATTGATAGGGATTTAGGAGCGCATGTTTATGTAGGAAGGAGCTAAGTTGAGAGTGAACAAGACGTTCAAGGACTTTTGATAGGAAAGGTAGTATGGAAATGGGTCGATAATCGGAGAAGGAGCAGGGTTTGGACTTCTTAGGTAAAGGAATTATTAATGCATCTTTCCAACTTGATGGAAAGACACCACGGGCTATGGAATGGTTAAAGATGTGACATAGGACTGGAAGAATTTCATCTAGGATGGGAAGGATCATTTTGCGGCTGACACAATCGTTGCCTAACAAGAAAAGCATACTGGCAGTGACGTCCAATGCAGTCGCATTGGACGTCACTGCCAGTATGCTTTTCTTAACGTCACAAGCGGAAATTGCGTGAAGATAAAGGGAGAATAATTTGGGGTTGGCAGGGATGAAAGATATTCTAAAGTGGTTCTTTTTGTAATTCCATCAAATTTGGACGAAGAAGTGAAATGTGTATTAAGAGAATCGAGGTTAATATTGTTTGGAATGTTTTGTTGTTGTGCCTTACCAACTCCCAACGATTTAAGAAATTGCCAGACCTTTACTGGATTACCGTCTTCAACTGATGTTTGAATATGTTGGCGTTGCGCTTTCCTATACACCTTGTTGCAGTGATTCCTGATAGCCACGTATTTTTGTTGATTGAAAGCGCTAGGTTTATGCTTCAATTTTGCTTTAGCGGCGGATTTCTTTGCCATAATTTTTTTAATATCTGCTGTTAGCCATGGTGCTGGTAGGTGTTTTATTTTAACGGCACGAATAGGAGCGTGCACGTCATATAACTTAATTAGATTTGAAACTAGAATTTGAACTTTGGATTCAATACACTCTGAAGTATATAAAGACTCCCAGTCTATATTGACTGCATCCTCACGAAGTCTGTCATGATCCATGCCACTAAAATTGCGCTGCAAGACAACCTTAGGCTTTGTTTTGGGTGGGCGTATTTTATAAGAAACAAAGACTAGGTCGTGATAAGAGAACGCATCTGCCGTACATTGACCATGCTTGTAAACAAATATAGCATACCTAAGTCATTTCAAAAACCATTTTATTGTTCACGTGTATTTTTAATTTAGTAGAAGAGTCACTTGATTCGCTGTATCTTTATTTCAGTATTCTTTTTTGAGTTACACCGCGGATGGACATGGCAAAACTATATTATGTTCATTTTAGTTTACTACGGAATAATAAAAATGAATTCTAATAAATATTCATAGATGATTTAAGGAATTTGAGATATAGATTTAAGCGACCATTAGCAGTGCTACCTTTAGTATAATTTAGTGGTTCAATATTCAAACGTTGATTTATCTCGTCGATATTTCAACTGTTCGTGGATAACATACGAATATTCTTGGAACTATGAAGCCGTAGTAGGTTAGCCGGTTGCAATGGATCTAAACGTAGTAATTATCCAGGGTGATAAAAAAAATTACGAAACGAAATGGTTGTTCCAAGTCTGGCTGTTGTGACTGTTTATCATCATCACCATCGGCCCTGTATAAACTGTCCCACTGCTGGGCACAGGCCTCTTCTCACAGTGAGAAGGGTAAGGCCATAGTCCACCCCTCTGGCCAAGTGCGGGTTGGCAGACTTCACATGTGTTTTGATAATATTATAGAGAACTCTCAGACATGCAGGTTTTCCCACGATGTTTTCCGTCGTTGTGACTGTTGTTTGAATTAATCTGTTTACTAGTGCAATAATAATGGTAAACGAAATTTGTAAAAATTTGCTAGTATTTAACTCTTTATTTCTCTGACCCTTGGTTTGACGGTCAAAATCACATTTATGCCTCTGTAGAAGATAAGTTTAAGGTAACAATTACATCTCCTAAACGGCACTTTTGTTCAATGCACGTAATTGTTTCCATGTAAATACACATACCGATAGTGCCTTACTTACAAATATTGCTTCACCCACCATTTTGCAAGAAACACCTTACAAAAAATGGGACGCGATACACAAAATACCTTAGTAACTTTTTTACCCGAAATAGATGGTTGACATTTTATCGAATATTGCACCCCCATCGTTTCTATAGAATCAAGAGGTACATTAGTAGCCTTTAAGAAGCTTTATTTTTCCCCTCTTCATTACTTTCGGAACGGCATATTCGCAATATACAGGTTTGGAAGTAGGTTGGGTTCTTTTGGAATATAAACTACTAGTCGACGCCAGCGGCTTTGCACGCACATATTTTCGAATTTCCCGTTTTGCCCGATCCTGTGGGAATTTCGGGAAATCCCGTGTTAGTGCACCCCTACGGTGCCCAAGGAACATACATGCTAAATTTCATCTTCTTGCGACCAGAAGTTTCGGCTGTAGCGTGTCTGTCAGTCAGTCAGTAACGAAAGGATTTTATATATTAAGATTACGTTACAGTAAATCTTGTTCGTATTCTAAATAGATGTACAGGAACACTCGGGTAGAGATCCCTACCTAAAAATGATTTCAGTACAAAGTTATAGTGTTGTGTTCCTTTTCATATTAGTTAAAATTTATAATCGCAAAAATTGCATAATCATTATTATCATCATCGTCCTAGTGGTAACCCAGTTGCATTCAAGACTTACGTGTCTTGGAGCCTGAGTACTGCTTAATGGTCTTACCAGATATGACAGAACATCAACTTTGCCTCAGATACCTAACACATCAGAATAACACACGTAGATTTGTCGCGATAACGACGTTGGTTCCGAGGTCTACTTTTGAATAAAATTTCTAAGAAAATCACAATACGTACAATTCCAAGGTCGTCTTGTACCGTCAGAGCCTCAACCCAAAGCTATAAAACCAAGTGTATGTTTCATTAAATATATTTGGAGTCTAAATAAAACAGTTTTATTTTAATTATTCCTCTCTGCTACAATGTAACTAAAAAGGGACGTGCTTATATTTTAACCAAAATTTACTCGTTTACAATTTATTACTGTGTAACGTAATACTACGTATTGCGTTATAATATCTCGCAGGCACTTAACGCAGTGGGTGGAGCCAGCCTAGCCCGAGCAGCGCTTATATGGTCAATAATTATTACCTTATATGGTCATGGACCGAGCCATAGGCAGTCTGTGACTCATTGGCGTGTGCCTATATAAGATGGGTGCGCGATCTAAATCGATCACTTTGCCTAGACGTCGCCACGCTGCCACAACACTACTTTGTACCGCCTTCTACTTGCACATCTACTGTCCCGCCTGAGGGTAAGCATATTTTAGTTGCCTGGGTGTGTATATGTTCTGTCTGTAGTATCTGTCTTTCCTAAGCATAACAGCCGCTATAGGGACAGCCTGTTCCTGGCAGGTTGTTGAGTATTCTCTATGCTGTTTCCAGTTCTCCTTGCGGACTACGGTCTCCCTACGGGTCTGCACCTGTCTTCTCCCTACGGGCTGACGTTCTCCCTACGGGCCGCCGTTCTACCTACGGGCTATAATTCTCCCTACGGGCTACAATCTACGAGCTGCTGGCGCCGTGCTGCTACCAGCCGCCGCCCACGCATCAGCTCCTGCCTACGAGCTTCCTACAGCCAGGCCACTGGTGCCTGACTGCGCCGGCCTACGCCTGAGCCGTACCGCTCAGCCTACATCAGCTGCACCGCCTGAGCCTCCGCTCAGCCTGCACCCCTACCTGCCTACTAGGGTGCACTTCGGCCAGCTCACCAGCGACCCTACGAGCAGTCTACCTGCGAGCGTCGGAGAGTAGCAGCAGGAGTCTACACTCCAGCCTTCAGGCCAGTGCTTACACCTAGTCGATCATACTATATGTAAGCGGTATCGAGATGTAATAAAAAACCTGTTCAGTCTAGCAATGTTTCTATTGAACCTCGATAACCTACCTGAGACCCTCTGTCACAACTGCCTAACACAAAGTCGACCTGATCAATCTTAGGAGTGTAATGCTCATTTTAAATTGTTAATTATTATGAATTAAATGGCGCAGAAAATGGTGTAAAGTAACTATTAAAAAATCTCCACAATATTCACGACACACAAGTGCCATCTCCCTTTTGGCCACCTTCGTCGATTTAGTCTAAGCTTTATGAAGAGGCCCGTGCCCATAAATTGAAAAGCTTATGAATATGGTTGATAGTGACCATATTCGACGTTTCCCATGTCTAAAGTAACTGCACATAATTATACAGCCTAGATATAGGCCTCTCCTAATTTACGTCCGCATTGGATGGTTAACAGGATGATTTGGACCAACTAAAATGGCTGGTGGGGTTTATAACGGATTTTATGTGAGATTGCCGTTTCTTCCCAAATCCACTTGGTTGCCTGAAAGAAATCGCACTTTGCGATAATACCTTCGCATTGTTCATTTGCTATTTATGTATATTTAAGTACCTAATACCAGATATGTACCAACAGTGTATTTGCACAATAAAGAATTATCTATCTACACTATTAGCTTTGGAAATTTTCCTTAGTCACCTCTTACCACTACCAAGGAATGAAATGGAGCTGTAACACTTTGTATTCTTAATTCGTGATGGACTACATAACACACGTGGATAACAGGATAATCTTTATTAATTCCAATTTCGTGGCACAGCGAAATTAATTCAACGCTAACAAAACAGCAATATGTACAGTTTAAAAAATTCTCCACATAAGACGTCATAGCCTCAATACAAAGCCATAAAACCAAGTACTGCATGTATTATTCAAATTCGTCCCAAATTCGTCCACCTTGCCTTGTCTCGTGGCAGTTTATTGCTCAAATATTTTATCTCAGATCTTGATATGAAGCAGGTTTTTGGCAGTTCAGTGTCGTTGGTAATTTCCACTTTCGATTTGTTTTAATTTTGTGTTTTGTTTGCTCTGGAAGGTTTGATAGGTGGCAAAACTTGGGTCAAGAAAAATAAAAGTTCGAAGACTTATTTATAATTATAATAAGGTGGTATTTGAGAATATATGAGAACGTTTATTAGTTACTTCGTTGCAGTGGTACAATCAAATAAATGAAAAAACATAATAAATTATATTATTCTTAAATACGTACATATTATTTTTAAATAATTTACACTTGGACATAGAACAAATGAATAATCGTACGCTTCATACAAAAAAATGCGAGGGGATCAAACCTACAATCTCTACCAGAGTATTCAAAAACAGAGATCCATATTCTACGACGGTACATGAGAGGTATCATTAGAGTTATCCTGATCGTAATTATTATCTGATTTAGAAAATGTTTCGAACTAAATCACTCGCATTGTTAAACTATTCACCGTTCGACAACTATCACAATAAATGCTCCATCAGAAGCTTATTATAGCAACGGCACTTCTATAACAGGCTAACCATATTAGCTTTATTCCAGCAATTGCACTTATTCGATAGGTTTATTTATTTTTATTTATTTTATTTAAAACTTTATATACAGAGCGTATACAGGCGGACTTAATGCCGTGGGCATTATTTCCCAGTCTACCTTTGAGTGGTGCAGAGAGAAGAGAAGTAGGTGGTATATAAATAATATAATGAGGAGAACATTATTTGAACTTACATAAACATATATATAGATTATAATAAATATATAAGATACATACATAGATGTCAATTAAGATATACAAACATAATTTCAATATTGCTACTTTATTTATTTATTTTTTGTCTATGTACTTACATAATATTATTTTGATATCACTAAATACCTATTTAATTAAACATAAATGTTAAAATACTATCCTACGAAATATGTATATACAAAACAAACAAAACGAAAAAAGAATAATTTAGAGGGCGTCATAAAAGTCCTCCACATCGCCGTCGACCGGGAGCGTGCCCAGAACGCTGGCAATTTCAATTAACACATATTATTACTACATACTAGTACATCTACATATAATATATTATACATACATGTCATCATCATCATCAGCCTTTAATAGTCCACTGCTGGACTAGGCCTCTCCTTTGATAGGAGGAATTGGCCTACTATACCACGCTGGCCAAATGGGTTGGTATAGGGTTTGTATCAAGTTTTCCTTCTCTTACAGTGCTGTTCTCTGCATAATATGCTCCCTCTGCCGGCTCTTACGACACCCATGGGATGATATGGGGTGGTGATATTCCGTATTCTTAATCCGTCACCACACGGACAATATATTTATATATATATCTACATACATAGGTGCTATAAGCCAAAATGAAATATTAATGAATTATGATACACTTGTTTACTTTACTATTTAAAGCGGATTCAGTGAAATACATCATAAATGGATTCCGTGAGACGAAATATGATCATAACAATTTTGTTTAAGTTTTATTGATCAGTCGGATTTGAGCAGTCACATGACCAAAATAATAACTGGGCAATAAACTGCATCTTGTTCCGCCTTTATCAGTCCACTGCTGCAATTAGGCCTCTCCTAATTTACTACACAGTAACACTGTGAGTTTAAAGCAAGTTTGACTACTATACTAAACTAGCCAGACAAGTTGGTACAGTTTGATGTCGAGGTTTACGTCATACAAAATAAATAAGCGGGTCCTAATCGCGTACAATTAAATGTATTTAAGGTATAAATACCTATTCCTTTCCGACGCTTCGCTCGTCTTGCACCGAGCGTGGTCGCGGAGAGACTGATGAGAGCTCAGCGCCGTCTTGTGGAAGTGCGGGTTTCGGCACCTACCCTCACTTGGTTTTTATTTAAGTTCGCACTCTCGGTACTCCGACACACTACACTAATGACGTCTACACACTGTTGAGATTTATCACTGCGGCGGTGTTTACATTTGCTGATGACTGGATTCCAAGTAGCCGATAGTCTATATCCATCCTCCCGGTTGAAATTGTTATAGTTCTTGATTTCTACCGCTTCACACTATCCTGGAGTCAGTAGCGGCTTTAGGGGGGGGGGGAACCGGGGCGGTCGCCCGGGGCGCCAGGATCCAGGGGACTGCAGGCGCCCGGGACTAGTCAAGTGCGGGGTTAAAGAGAAACACTAAATGTGTCCGTTTATAAGAGTTTTAAAGATGTTTGTAGTAAAATGCTGTGAAATAGTAGATACTATGAGTCGCGGGGTATGGTAAAGTGATTGAAAGAATCGCAATGGGCACTAGGTTGATCATCGGAAATAAAATAATTTAGTTAAGGATTTATCTCCCTGACAAACAGGTATATTTTGACATAAATCTAAAATAAATAAACCTAAATCTAAAGTTATAGACGTTTTCTTCATAGCAGATAAAATGTTTTAACTGAATATGTTATACTATTGGTCGGCAAGGCTTAGAATAACAACACCATATTCCCTTCCGAAAGGCAACTAACGGATTGTCAGCGGCAAAGGTGCAGCAGCGTCTCTTTGTCCCTCAAGTAACGATCTTGTGGTTGCCAACCTGCATATCCAACGTGGCGATTATTGGCAAAACCTACCACGAAAATTAGCCAAAAAGAGCGGTGCCTAGTCCATAGCCATATTATGCCTGCTCACGGCAGCGGCCTTGGTCATGGTAGTGTAAGGGATGCTAAGAATCTGCGGGCTATGGATACCTGCCAACATCGATTGAACCTAGCTACAGACAAGGAACTCAGTTGACGGCTGGAAAAGAGTGGAAAGCAACGATAACCCTTGTATCGGACGGGCTGCCTATTTTACTTCAGGCATGTAAGCTAACGACCCTAGGCATAGACAGTTGTTTTATTGTCAAGGTAACCACGTCACAACTATAGTGACGTCAAAAAACAACTGTCTGTGACAACGGGACCGAAATCTGCAACCTCTGGACCCAGGTAGCGTACATTGCACAGAATTAGGGTTATAGCGTGGCTAATCATTTTTGGAACCGCATAAAGCGCATCATTATGGGAACACAACAAAACACAGGAGGCAAATAGTTGATTGAATCAGGCGTTACTTGGCGGAACTCCATTGTAACCTAATGGAAGGAAAGAGGAACCCACCACGCACCCTCGAATTGACCACCCCAACTATTGCAATAGAAAAAGGTTGACAATATCGAACTCCTCTAAAAGGATAAGGGATATAGGAATGGTATGGGTTCCAGGAAGATACCTGACTTGCAGTATCCCGCTGTATGCGCCGACTATTCTTCGACACGTGTTTCGCCTCTGCACGAGGCATCCTCAGGAACGATGGGCAACGACTGAGCGCTTTCCAACCGTGGGCATGTATTATAAACGATTGTACTTTCTAATCCCCTCCCTCCGTTGCTCGACTGATGTGTGTCATTATGACGGTGTGCGAATATATTCAGCAATGGGGACCCGTTAAAGTTGGTTTGATCGTTCAGTAATGTATGCTTGTCCCGCTTTAAAATTTCTAATTGTTCCAATACGCACATTCTAATACCCTTTTGACAAGTGTGTATGACGTCAAATGAATGTCCGCTATTTAAGGTATGACCCGATTCAAGTAAATGTTCGGCAAAATGAGACTTTTCCGGCTGGTTGTTTCTAAACGCCGCTAAATGTTCTTTATATCTCAGCTCAAAACTTCGACCCGTCTGTCCTATGTACTTATTTTGGCATTGGTCGCATGTTAAGCAGTAAATACCGGACTTTTTGTTCTTGCATACTTTATCTTTACCATTGCAAAGAAATTTTAACGTTTTGTATGGTTTATAGGCTGATCTGATACCGTTCCTCCTCAGTATACGCGCCATACGGTCAGTTATGCTTCCAAAATAGGTAAGAACAGCGGTATTATTTATAGGTTCTTTTATAGAGGGATATAAAAGTGACTTGGACATTCTAAGTTGTTTTCCTCTAATCATCTTGTCAATTAGGCGTTTACTATACCCGTTGGATTGAGCTATATGATAAATAATATTTAATTCTCTGTTATATGATTCTATATTCAGTGGTACATTTAATAATCTATGAATCATACTGTGAAATGCTGCCATTTTGTGTTGCGATGGATGACAGGACGATGCTGGTATTGTACTATCTGTATACGTCGGTTTACGATAAATTTCAAATGAGTGTGAGGTACCCTCCCTTTTGATAGTCAAATCTAAGAAGTTTATTGAGCTGTTTAGTTCTATCTCCAATTCGAACTTAATTTTGGGGTGTATACTATTAATTCTTGTAAGAAAACAGTGAAGCTGACGTTCTGTGCCCTTCCAAGCCAGCAAAATATCGTCCACGAATCTATAATAATATAAGATGTTCGGTTCTTTTACCAAATGCTCGTGTTCGTAGTTATTCATAAAGATATCTGCTAACAACGGACTAAGCGGTGAACCCATGGCCAAACCCTCCTTCTGTAAGTAGTACTCGTTGTTGAATTGAAAATAATTTTGTTTACTGCATAACTCGGTTAATTTCAAAATATTCTGAATCTGTTCTGGGTGTATTCTATTTCTTTCCAGCAGATTTTTAATTATAACTAAACATTCTTTATACGGGACATTTGTAAATAAACTTTTTACATCCAAAGACACGAGTTTTGTGTTTCTAGGTAGACAGATGTGTTTTATTTTGCTAATCAAATCATAACTATTTTTCAGGCTGTATTTTGCGGTGAAAGACGTCTTCTCTTTAATCAATCCGTTTAAATATTTCGCTAATTTATAAGCTGGAGCGTTGACATATGAGACGACTGGACGGATGGGCACCTGATCTTTATGTATTTTTGGTAAACCATACAACAGCGGACACTGAGGGTTCATCGGTATAAGACTTTTCGCTAAATAGCAGTTTTGTGGAAAAAGGTAAGTACTTGACTTGATACTGAGTTTTAATTCTGCATGAAATCGTTTGGTAGGATCGTAGGGCAGACGCTGGAAATCTTCGGTGTGTATTACATCTTGTACTTTGCTATTATACTGCGATCTAGACATAATTACTACGGTGTTGCCTTTATCCGCCTTATTTACCACCAAATCATTTTGTTGAATTTTATTTTGGATGGATTTATATATTTTTAATTCGCAGTTAATGAAATTAGTCGATTTGTATGTTTTTAACTGATGGGCAGCTAAACTCTTGACTATGTTATCTTTTTTATTTTTTTT